>JANTPZ010069735.1:519-29883 GCA_025593235.1 Vachellia pachyceras | reverse complement strand
CCCGACTGGCCATATATAAAGCTTGCTGGCCGTTCAAAGGTAAGTCCAAAGACCTCGGAAACGTTTGTATGGACGTCGATATGCTTAAGGCTATCGACGACGCCATTGAAGACGGCGTCGACGTTCTGAGTGTTTCGATTGGGTATCCGAAACCCATCCCTTACAGAGACGACGTGATTGGGAGAGCTGCATTAGAGGCTACGAGGAAGAACATTGTGGTGGTTTGTAGTGCCGGAAATTCTGGGCCTTCGGATCGGACTTTGTCCAACCCGGCTCCGTGGATAATTACGGTTGCTGCTAGCACTCTGGATCGGACCTTTCTTGCCCCGATTTTGCTCCATAATGGTACGAGAATTGAGGTAATTACATGAAACGTCTGTTAATTTCTTTTTTCTTTTTAAAAAAACCTTTGGATGGGTGAATGTGACTAAAATATCTTATAATTCGTATCAATTTTTTATAAATCTATATAGTAATACAGTTAACTAATCTAAATTTCACCTTATTATTGTACCTTAAACGGGGTTAAACCTTCCATATTATTTAGCCTAAATTATATAAAACACTGTTGAACTTTAATTCGTGTAAATAGCCTTCCTAATTTTTGAAACTTTATGATAAAACCCTCCTAAACTTCTACATTTATATAGATAACTCTGGTACCATTAGTTTTGTTCATTATTTATTAGCAAATGACTTAAAGTTTGAGAAGTTTTGAGCTTGTTTGACAGAAAGTTTCGAAAAGCCAAACACATGTTCAACAGTGTTTTTTCAGAAAATGAGATAATCTCCTCCACATATTTACCTCGGTTTGTATAAAATTACTTTTCTACCGCATTCTTAAACGGGCACTGTATCTAGTTTGAGTGGTCATATGCATTAGCAAAACATAAAAGTTGATATCAAATTGATTGGTTTGATATTATTTGCGCAGACTTAAAAGTTTGAGGATGTTTATTAAATTTAAAATATTTACGAGGTTATTTTACAAGTGGTTTTAAGTTCAGAAAAGTTCTAATTATGTAGTTTAGGCGTCGGCAAAAAAAGTTGATGTAGTTTAGGCTTTTTGACTTTAGAACTTGAATCTGCTGAAAGTGGGGTCACTTTCTTGCATCTTCTGTTTTTCTCCCTATACTTTTTGACGTGCAACAAATGATGGCCATGTTATATGTTAAAAGAATTTGTGTGTTGGTGTTATGTTTAATCATACATTTATTTTTATTATTTTATTTACATAAATTTATTTTGGCTGTGAACAATAGGGACGATCAATCACACCTATGCAAACGAAAAGTATCTTCCACAAATTGGTATTTGCAGGAGACGTTGAGATTTCAAG
Organism: Vachellia pachyceras; assembly: GCA_025593235.1. Classification (NCBI taxonomy): domain Eukaryota; kingdom Viridiplantae; phylum Streptophyta; class Magnoliopsida; order Fabales; family Fabaceae; genus Vachellia; species Vachellia pachyceras. Next base: position 28,544 of record JANTPZ010069735.1, on the reverse strand, counting down.
CGTTGCCAAAAACGACTCAGGGTGATTATAATATTCTTCAACATTAGTAATAAACCAAATACATATTGACGTACCTCATCTTCTTGAACTAATCACAAATGAAACGCAGGTATTGCCTGGATGGTTCGCTAGACGCAGAAAAGGTTAAAGGGAAGATAGTTCTGTGCATGAGAGGGGAAGGATTTAGACTTGCAAAAGGATTAGAGGTGAAAAGAGCTGGTGGGGTTGGTTTAATTCTGGGAAACAACGAAGCATTTGGGGACGACGTACCGTGTGATGCTCATTTTGTTACAGCCACTGGTGTGTCGTACCAGAATGCCATCAAGCTTCTGCAATATCTTCGTTCGTCCAATGATCCTGAAGCTCTTCTTCTTCCTGGAACCACTGTGTTGAACACTAAGCCTGCCCCTCTTTTGGCCTCCTTCTCTAGCCGTGGTCCCAACATTGTTGACCCCTTTGTTCTTAAGGTTAACCCCTCAACTCTTTAATGGAATAGTCTGGTAACTAATTTACGGATATTAAAAAAATTGACCAACTTACTTATAAGTAATAAATGTGTGTTGTTAATGTAGATTACATTTTTCTAATCATATACTTCACAACTACCCCTTTATAAAAAACATCCTTAATATGTATAATCAACATAGATACTTTTAGATAAAGCTATAAACTTGAGATGAAATTGATTGAAGTACTGTATTTATGATTAAAATAAATTTTTTGTCTAGTTACTATATTTGGGATGAAGTGCAATAATTATTTTGGAGACAAAACTACTCTCATTTCTTTGGACAAGACCAAAATCTTAAGATGCTTGGTGTGTTTGTGGTGAAATGCAGCCAGACATCTCAGCACCAGGAGTAGACATATTGGCAGCATGGACAGGAGGAGATGGGCCAACAAGGTCAGATAAAGACAAGAGAGTAGTGAAGTACAACCTATTTTCTGGTACTTCCATGTCTTGCCCTCACATTAGTGCTGCTGTTGCTCTTCTCAAAGCCATTAACCCAACTTGGTCCTCTGCTGCTATCAGATCTGCCCTCATCACCACAGGTATACCTAACATTTATTCCTAATTTGATATGCCAATCTGCATTTCAACAGCCCATTTTTATGTGTTGATAGGGATTATGATAATTTGGATTTGACACATACAAGTACTACATGATTAGTCTTATATCTTGTTTAGTTTGAGTAGGTTCATATTTAATCAGAATTTAAAGTGAGATCGAGAGAGAGAGAGAGAGAGGGAGGGAGGGAGATGATATGATACAGAGAAGCCATGAGATAAATCTACAGCAAAAGATGGTATTATCTCACATGTAATTAGTTACATAGTTAAATGCTTGTTTGTTACAGCTAGCACAAAAGACAACATGGGAGAGCCAATGAAAGATGAAACAGGAAAACCTGCAACTCCATTTGCGTATGGTTCTGGCCACTTCCAACCTCTAAAAGCATCAGACCCTGGCCTAATTTATGATTCTTCCTACACAGACTACATTCTTCACACATGTAGTCTTGGAGAAACTCAAAACTTAAAACTCAACTATCAGTGTCCGAACCCATTACCTGATCCTAACAACCTCAACTATCCAAACATCCAAATTTACAGACTCAGCGGCACCAAGAAGACAGTTATGAGAACAGTCACAAACGTCGGTAGCCCCAAGAGTGTCTACAAGTTCAGTGCCCAGTCACCAAAGGAATACACCATCTTAGCCTCTCCGAATGTTCTGCAATTTGAACATGTTGGACAGAAAAAAAACTTCACTATCACAGTGATGGCAAAAAGAGGTCAATTACCTGAAAAGATTGAGCCAGATGAAGATCAGTACTATTTTGGGTGGTATACTTGGACTTACCTGCATCATGTTGTTCGAAGTACAGTTGCTGTATCTTTTCTATAAAGTTTCTGATATTATTACGGTTGTTTCCTGTCAGCTTTTGCTTTTTTACATTTGAATTGTACATTAGTCAAATGATAGAAGCATTCTGGATAGAGTAGAGGTAAAAGCAAAGGAAAAATAAGATTGCTATTTAGGGAGGGTAGAAGGATCATAGGGCTAAGACTTGAGTATCGGTTTGCAGTCTTTCTCAGGATCAGGGCAACATAATGCTACCGTGGCTTGCTTTCTCAACTTCTAGCTTTGTTCTCCGGTCTCTCTGTGATGTCTTAAATCAAGAAGACGCGGATTTATGCTTTGAAAATGACTTACCTTTTTTCCGCTTTCAAGAATATCAATAACAGCAAGTAAAAATGCCCTTGAATTTTTAAGTAGTTTCCATAACATATAGCATCCCTAATTCATACAAGGATTATCCCTAACCAGGAGCAATATATATTACTCCATTCCAATAAACTCATCTTGGTCCAAAAACAAAAATTTAAATTCGTTCCTTGAACTAATCGGTTTTCATATACATACAATTGACATCACCATCCGCCTAACTTACATGGCGCAAATGAACGAACTTTTGCATATACAGTTACCTTTACATACACTAGAATCTCATATTCGTAAGTATCTCGAATCCAGATGAGACGGTTTCCTCATTGAAGCAGAATCCCATTTCAGTTAGTTGATTCATCATCTTCTTCCCATGCTGCTGTTCTTACTCTAACCCGTTCACCATTAAAATGAATGTACTTCCACTTAAGCCCATATCTTTTTATAACCAATTTCCTCTTTTCTTCTTGGCCTAATTCTCTGAAAGCCCGAGCCACTCTGCGAACTGTGTCTGCATCAGGCTTTATATGCAACTCCTCCATGTCTGCAAATGCCTAAACATACAGACAAGAAAGAAATAAAGCTCATATTGACGGCTGCCAAAAAATTATGTTCAAGCTAACATAAGATAGACACATGAGAGAGTCAAACTTGACGGCTGCCAAAAAATTCATGCAAAGGTGGGAAAGAATGATACCTCTATTATCCTATCAGGCATATAGTGATGATCATACAATGCAATCATCCTCGAAAACAGTCTCTTTGAGACAGAGCGTGTATGGGCATGTATGATCATATTCCACAATGATTCTGCCTCCTCAACCCTCCGATCTCTATCAAATGCCAGAAGAAGAGTGTCATAAGTCCCCATTGTTGTTCCTTGACCTCTGCTTAACATCCACTTTGCCACCTGAGTAGTGTTGAGAATCAATAACCAGTGATATTTCTTTCCATCCTCATGTCTGCTGGAAAGCAAGTATTGATATAGACAACATATAATCAGGGCTAACGAATGAAAGAGATACCCTTCATTAATGTTAATAGATGGCATTTCTTTTATTTTGAAGAAAAACAAAAACTAAATTTTTAAGTATATATTAATATACTAACCATACAAAAGACCTAGATCTATAAGCTTGACAAGGACACACACTAAACCATTTTCTCAATGGAAGAATAACGCTAGATGGGCATTTGATTTAACCAGAAGCTACATCAAGGGAATCAAATTTGGATGAGACGAGCTGCAATAAATATTTATGTAGAACCTTATCCTGTATCCTAATTCTGAATCGTCAAGTTAATAAAATTCAGCTTTCTTTGACCTATTCAATAATCTAATGACCCGACAACAAACCTTTGTTCATTCTCAAGAAAAACAATCTAATGTCAAGGCCCAGAGAATTATAAAAAGAAACTGAATCATATAATTAATTGTTCCCTTTTCACTCAAAATTTACACAAAAATTAAGGCGATACTAGTGAAACATACAAAAAGAACTCTTAAGAATATAGCATGATACAAGGTCATACTTGAATTAGCCGAACCCACTGTCCCCTTTTCCTTAAGATTTTTAAAGCCTTGGCAACTGCAATCAATGGGAACTCTGTCTCCCAAGCCACCCATTTGTCCAATGCTCCATAAACAGCCTCTTTTTCATTAGGGAGTTCAGACACCTGCCATTTCCCAATGAACAATGCACAAAATATTAAACAACACAGAAAGATCAGAACTATTTCCCCTACCACTCTCTAGTTAATTATTTTGTGTTTTTGTTCATTACTTGAATTATTGCAAAATGTCGTTCACTTTTAGGGCACCAATTTGAATTATTCTAAACCAAATGAAAAGGTTAAAAGCATACAATTCTGATAAGACTAAGAGCCTTTTGCCCAGATTTAGCAGAATCTCTTTTTTGCCATAGGTGGTGCTCCTTCTTTCCAACTCGTCCTTTCCTTTTACTGCATTCCAAGTACATTAAGAAATCAAAGGAAATATGATATTCAAGACTTCAAATGAATCCTGTTTGACATATAAATCTTGTCACACATTGAACTGTAGTACTAAATGATGAAGCGTAAATTATATGATACCATGCAAAATGGGAAGCAGAAGTGCATAGAAACTCATAAGGAAAACAGGATAACTTACCTTTCCAGCACTCTGGGTCTAGCTAGTGCTCTTCCATTATGGCTAAGAGATGATTGGATAAAATGAGCAGCTAATGGACTTCTGATATAATTTTTCTGCAATGAAAACAAGTATATTCAGAATTTTTCAAATCAAAGACAAGTCAAAATGCTCAATTGAATATCTCCAGTCTTTTCATTAATGGTCAACAATGTACCTTGTGTGAAACATATATTATGGGTTTTGATATCTTATAACCAAACAGTGGAGCTCCAATATCTGCCTTAGTCTGAAGCAACATTCTACTACTGTCCATACTCTATCAAAAGCATTATATTATGAAGTGGTTTTTCAGAGCAACTGGAATATAATACCACACGTTACAGGTCATTACCTTATATGCTACGGCTGAGAGAATCGGACAAGAAATTGAATTTCCAAATTTAATAAGCATACTTCTTTTACTCTTTAGACTAAGCTCGCTCGATGTCTCAGATGACAATAAATAAAAGAGGCTTCCTCATTATACACCTTATGAACAGAATTCCTCAAAACCAAAAGAACGTACCTGTCCATAAAACATAATTGAAACAAAAGCGTCAAAACAACAGTCTTAATAAAGTACCAACTAACTGCCGTAGTATAAATAAAGAAAAAGGAGCAACAGAACTAAATAGAAAAGGGAAACAGAATAAATAAAAAAATTTTACATCACCCAGAGCAATTCCTTCTCACAAAAACCATCACATCTCTCAAGACCTTTCTAATCATTAGCAGTATCATATCAATGAAGCAATCATAGACTGGAGACTAATAAGCAACAGCAATCGAGGAAGCACTGCTGAAAGAGCAAAATATAAAATTTATAACAAAGCCACGTCGGAGATAGATAATTAGATACCCCAGATGGCGTTAAAATCTACGTGCAGGAGAATGCAAAGGAATAACCGGATTAACCAAAGCGCAGTTAAAAGAATCCAACACAACCAGAAATTCTAGGAGAGGCGGAATAAGAAGAGGAAGCAGAGGGAATACCTAAGCAATGAGGCTCCGTATCCATAAAAGCAGAGTGAAAAGAGGAGGAGGCAGGTTTCTCAGCAGCTACAGCTCGCCCAGAGGTACCTTACTTGCGGGGCCTCGCTTGTGTCCTCTTTGCAGGTTCAAGCTAGGAGAAAATGGAGGAGGGCACCGAATCAGAAGGAAAATTCGGAGCTGTAAATTATGGTGCAGAGATATTGGGAAGTCTGAAAAAAAGCTTAGGAGAACTCAATCGCGAGATCAGTCCTTACCCTGTTAAGTGGGATGAAGGGCAAAATGGACAAGTGTGTGTTGGATCAATCTGGGCTTCCTTTTTGTGGACCATATATAATAATTTTTTTTTACAAAAATTCAATTTATTTAAGAAAATAATAAAAAGTATTTGTAATACATATAAAACTAACAATTGTCCGCATCAAAAATAATTTTATTAAAAAATATAAATTTTTTAAAAAATTTAAAATCGAAATATGAACCATCCAAATGGTATATGGATCATTCATGTCTTATTGTCTCTTTCTATTAAACTTTTCACTTATATGGAAAATATGATCCAACGGATGATAATCAAAATCAAATTTAGACGGTTAAACATAAACACTAACACAACAAGTAACACTCAAAAATTCAGAGTTCTATCTCGAATCAACTATAACACCACCAAAATAAATAGTACTCAATTTTAAAAGGGGAGTGGATGGATAATAATTGCTTCAAAACAAAATATGACCCATTTGTCATAAAGTTACAAAATCACGTTTATATAAATTGAAATAAAACTTATCTTACATACTTACTTTTCATATCGTGAAACACATTAAAAAAATAAGAAATGCCTTCAGTTTTTTATATTCATATGTATATCTTATAAATTTAAATAAAAAAGCCTCAATACTTAAGGATATGTCATTGAGTCAACCACAAAATGACCTAATGGCAACACTAGTACTCATTGAGGCTCATGCTGACTTCTCTCTCTTCTTCTTCTTTTTTAATTAAAGATAATTGATCGGTTTGAGAACGTGGTAGAGAAATACTTTTACGCAAGTTGAGGTAAATATGTAAAGGAGATTAACCATTTTATAAAAAAACGCTTATAAATGTTAACTTTTACAAACGTTATTACAAATAAGCCCAATGTATATTAATATCAAAATGACTATTATATAATATCTATATTGGGCCTATTAGATAAAAGTAGAAGCAATGGGAACCCAATACAAAAGCATAACTAACAAATATTAATCCAATGATAAGAAGTTAGCTCACAACTTATAATATTGTCAGTTTGAATCTTCTTGTCGATGTGACAACCTTATTAATGTGATATATACGAACATTTATAAGCATTCTCTAAACATGAAGATATATTCTGATGAACTCTTAAAACCTAGCTCACCTAAAATTTTCAAGACTACAAAGCATAAATATTAAAAACTACCATAAATATTATAAATATAAGTAAATTATATATTAATTCTCTCTTTTTTTTACTCTCTATATAATTGTTACCTAACAAATTTATAAATATCAAAGAATTAATTAAGTTAATTATTCATAACAATGTGTGATACGAAAATGCACGAGGGATTAGAAATCACCCTAGGAATTTTCATAATATCTTACAAAAATGCAATGAGGTATTCAATCCTAAACAACTATAACCCGAATACGACATAAGGTATTTAATCCAGAACATCAAAAAATAAGAAATGCTTGCTCAAAAGAAATTAAATAGTTCTCTTTATTAACTCTAATATGAAAATAGTTTAAACAAGATTCGTATTTATAACCTATGGGTAAGATAAATATTTCTTCTAAAAGTCTAAAAAATATATGGATAGATACTAAGAGATAAATCAGATCATAGATGATAATCTGATTCTCAGGGATAACATTCTAAACTTTCTAAAAATACTCCAAATTATTAATTAAAACAAATAAAATAAGAAAAATAACTTAAAAATCATCCTAAACTACTTACTTGGGTTTAAGCACCAAGTGTTCAACCCAAGGAATGCACTGAATAAATAAACCAAACAAAAGACTTAATAACTTAAGCATTGGAAGCTTTTGTACTTCTCCCAAGATGGATATAATTGTTAGACTTTTCTTTACATTTTTTTGTTTGGGCATCCATCTCACGTATATCTCTTACCAACACCCATAAAGCCTCATTCATTCTTTTGCTCCTTGAACATGCATTGAGCTTCCAATAACTTGTAAGGGATCATAGGCTATAAATAAATGATATGAAGTAGAGTTCTTAATTAGTAGATTTTTTATTCCAATCAATGTGTAGAATGTTTTTCCTTAAAAAAACCTCATGTAATTGTTATTCTTATTGATAAAAACACACTTAATCCTACCCCAACCTTTAATATAAAGCATGTTGAATTTTTTCAGAAGATTAAAAAAATTTATTAAATTATTAAATTATAACATATATTCTAAAATATTTATATATATTACTAGATTATATATCGGTTTACATAGTCAACTAACTTTTATATTAATGATCGAAATAATATATATTATAAATAAATTGATAATCAAGACAAATTTTTAAACTAACTCCAACTTTTAGGATAGGAAAAAATAGTTAGCAAGCGAAGTGCTTGTAGTCGCATACGAAACATAAGAGTTTTGCCGCACAAAGTAACCTTAAGTATTAAAAGAAAAGACATTTTTTAAAGGTAAATCAAATTGAAGAAAAAAAAAATACACAAACACTTATTTTTTCCATAATTATTATTCCATCAAAATCATGGATTTGGTTAACCGACTAAAATACTATTTTTTTCAGAATTTATTTTGGCAAGAACACATCATTATTTGAAATAGAAAGCTGTAGTTTTCCAGTAGTCAATTTTTTTAAAAAAAAATTTAGAAGTTATTCACTAAAATCTATTTTTTAAGTTAAAAGTCATTTTTATTACTTTTCATTCATTAGTTATAATGGTTAGCCCACGATAAATAGTATATACATTTTTTTCTTCATAATATAAAATATAAAAGGCAGGCCTTTTTTAAGTAATTATGCTTACCCCATATCCATATATAAAGAAAATTAAAAATTAAATATCTAACCACTTGTTTAAAGTACATGTATTAATAGTGCTCTAGTCAACATGCATGGGCACTGACGACAGCATTTTACCTCATTATCCACTAGCAAGAACAAGAACAAAATAATTTATCCTTTTCAGTTTCGTATTTTCGTCTCTCCCGTTGATTAGGAAACACCAGTTAATGTTAGTTTTTGGTAATTCCTCCTATTATCCGAAGCCAATCTTTGCTATTTTTAATAGGGAGAATTGCACTCAACCCCAAATAAAAATTAAATTATCAAATCATATTCTAAAAAGTCATTAAATTAATATGAGGTCCTAATAGATTCGTGGGAGATTTGTTGGAATTATGAAAAACCAAGTTTACATTGATTTATCATTAGTGACATATTGATTTATCAATGGAAAACCATGACTTGTTAATTAAGGACATTGTAACTTGCCATACTCTAACTTGTTAATCATGTCACCACAACTTGTCATCATTAGCACATGGACTTAAAACTCACCTCAACTTATCATTTATTAACTTATCATTAGTAGCATATTGGGTTTGTTTGGTGTAGCGTTTGGAGAAGTCAAACGCACATTCAACATTATTTTTCCGTAAAACAAAATAATCCCATTCATATATTTACATTGGTTTACGTAAAAGTACTTGTCTACTGCGTTTTCAAACGGGCACATTGATTTATCAATTGAGGCATCATGACTTGTCATTGATCACAATGTAACTTATTTTGTTCTGATATGTTCAGATTGACTTGTCAATTAATTCACCTTAACTTATCATTTACTGACACGTTTAGTTATTAATTAAGGCACCATAAGTTGTCATAAGTGATATTGTAACTTGTCTTATCTTACCCGTTATCAATCACACATTGACTTGTCAATTAAATCACTTGTATCAGTTGCACTTTAACTTGTCAATTGACATGTAGTTAAACCCGTCTTTTCATAACTTCATTAAAAGCATCAACAAGTTCCTCTGGAGTTATTGTGTTTATTTGAAAAATCTTATTTACTCTCTAAAAGTACGTTTAACAGTGTTTTTTTGGTAAAATGAAATAATTCCATCCAAATATTTACTTCGACTTACATAAAAATACTTTTCTACCGTGTTTCCAAACGAATGAATTCCACCATGTGTTTGAGATTGAAACGAGGCGATGAGTGGCTTGAAGCTGAGGAGGAAATAAAAAGAAAGTTGGTGAATAATCCACCTGGTCTTGTTAATTGATTGATGGATTGAAATTTAAGCAAACCTTTTTGGGATACTTTTCTATTTACATGTCCTCTTCTTTGGAGTACGCCATTGCTAACCATTTCTGATCTCCAAAACCTTACGGGCCTTCCTAATTATCAGACTTCTTATTTATATATGTTTCTTATAAATTATATGCTTTTATATTCATAAAGTCATGTATCTAAATCAAGTGATGATATGATGACGATCGAACAGAGGTTAAGTAGGTTGACTATCAATTGTGCATGTTTGGGAAACACTTTTTATCAACAGTGCACGTAAGTCAAAACAAAAGCATCTCGAAATTCATAAAAAAGTATATGCAAATCCATAAAATCATGTTAAAATCCATAAATAATACGAAGTGTTCGAATTTTACAAAAATAAAAAATGTACTTCGAAAGAGTTACCTTTTTAATTGAATGAGACAATGCTTTAGGTTGCATTTAAACATAATCTCAATCAGCTTTTTTAAATATGCAATGAGGTGTATTTAGAAGAAGTAGTTGGGATGAGTAGTAGGTAAATCATATTTTGAAATATATTGCATATTAAATAATACTATTATGCTCTTTGTATGAGATTTATTATAAAATTTACCTCTATTTTTGTCATATGAAAAAAATTAAAGTAAAAATAAGTTTATCCACAATTGGTGTTCCACTGCATTTCCAAGTAATATAATAATATGGTTTGTCAAAGAAAACGGAAGTTTTCCTTCTTCTTTTTTTTTTATCTTTCCAGGAAACTTATTTGAAGCATTATCAACAACTAAATGTGATAATCTCTCGTAGTGAAAAATTCAACATTAATCTACTACATTACGAAGGATTAACTCCTTCTATTAGATCCAATTCCGTTACTAATTAAAGAGAACAAAAGTTAAAACTAATGTATGATGAAATACCTGTTTGAATTAGGCATGGAAACTATTTTTCAAACGTAATCTATAATATATGAGGTAAATATATGAAAGAAGTTTTATTTCGATTTGTATATAACTAATTTTTCTAATATCATCACAAACAGATACTACCTAAGGACTTACATAATCTCAGGGAATATTTGTTGCCCTTACGTGACTATAATACAAAAACATCCCTCAACATCTAATTATGGCTTCCCTGTTCTCCCCCCTTTGATATCAAATTATCCAATATCCAAAAAAAATACCAGACAATTTGAATGAAGTCAGACATCATGATAAATAGATAATAATATAAACGGGATCGAATCGATAACCTCTCACATATACGAGAGTTTTCATACGTAATATGAGTACATTATAAAGCCGTTGGTGTTGGTATGTAAGTAATAATACGACATTCAAAATGAGTTTGTGTCACATCTATATATCTAGCACTTAGAATCAAATTTGAAAATCACTAATTAGCCTAGTTCACTCGCTACTTAATTATTAAGCGAAGCATGCTGATCAATGTTATGACTATCACTTGTAATGACATACATATCTATTTGTTTTCCTTTTTCTTATTTCACATGTCAACCACACATTTAAAAGAATTTAAGAATTGTAGGACATTACGTGAAGCTTTTCCACCTAATTTTTTTCATGTTACATAAACTTCAAGCCCTTCATTAATTTTCACTATGACTTAGCAAGCCACTCACTAAACCTACTCCTATCCAACCAAATTAGACCAGCCTAAACTAACCCAAATAAGTATGCAAGCTAACATGGAAAATTATGTTAAGCATATACTAGCTTTTGTACGTATATATAGGTTTTTTAAAAAAAATGATAAAAAAATTACTGCATAAGTTGCTAACAAAGACTAGGTCAAATTAAAGGGACATAAAGGCTTCTTAAGTTGAAGATTAATCGAACATGAGCATTGTGAATGAGGGAGAAAATGTTATTAATTAGAGATCAATGTACTAATAATAAAATAAATTATTTTTTTAAATATTATATAAGAGTATCACTTGAAAATAATAATAATAATGGTTTTAACTCTTGCGGTTCAAGGCATGAAGCTAAATATGGAAATTGAGTAAAGCAAAACAGCATCTATAATCAAGTTCAGTACTTTGTCCAGGTACAATTTTTTAATAACCTCCAAATAAATGCCTATTAATTGGTGGCTATTTATACTATGAATCAGGACATGTGAAAAAGAGCACACATTAATGTTATTAAAGAAAAATTAAAAAAATCACTTATTTAAACTATAAATCCAAAAAACCCCCAATTAAATAAAGCTGGAAAACCAACTTGGTCAAGCTAAGCTACTATTAAATATTAATTTTCTTACACGGAACTACGTTCCCGATGATACAAGTAAGAACAGGGAATAATTTTTCAGCGAAAAAGAGTAATTAAGAAATTATCTGGGCCATTACTACAAATGAAAGAGAAGTAGGGACCACATTGAAAAGTCATTTTTGGCCGATTAAAAATTTGTAATGACGCCATTTTACAACATTATTCTAATCAAAAGTGCGGACTACGACTCTCCAGTCTCCGATTCTTGCACTATAAAGACCCGACCTTCACTGTTTCATTTTCCAAAAGCTTCAAACTTGAAAAGCCTTTCTCTCTCTATAATGGCGGAAGAAGAATTCCAAGAAGCCGACGTCATCTTCTCCGATCACGAGCGGCAGAATCCTCCGCGAGCTGACTCCTGGGACGGTGCGGATGACTATTGGAGTGACATTTTGCGGACGGAGCTGGATTCGCGACGCAGTAAGCAGTTAAGGAGGAGGAAGAAGAAGGAGATGGCGAATTGGATGCCGGTGAATATACCAGAGAGGATCTTCCGGCGAACGGATTCCGATGAGGAGCTGCTGGAGGAGGAATGGGAGGACGAAGGAATGGTGCCGCCGTACGTGATCCTGAATCGGAGGATCGCCGGGAAAATGGCGTTCTCGGTGTGTACGGGCAACGGAAGGACCTTGAAGGGACGAGATTTGAGCGAAGTTCGGAATTCAGTTCTGAGAATGACCGGATTTTTGGAAGCGTAACAGTTTCATTTTGCGATCAGATTTTGTGTTTGGCGGGCGCCGATAGGGTAGATTGAGGAAGATGATACAGAAATTGTTTCAACAAGTTAAAAACAGCTCAAGTATATTATTACAGGTTCATAGTTAATTAATGACCACCTTCTTCATCTTCTCTTCTTCTTTGAATGAATCATTGAGAATGTAACTCTCAGACAGACTGTGACAGGGAAAAAAATTTACAAATACATCATTTGATTTGCAGATAAGAGGAAAAGATGAACTAATAATTATTGTTGCTTAATCAGTTACTTTAACTTGAGGCTTTTGCTTTGGTAGAATGGATTTCCTTTTCTTGAAGGATTTGCTAAACCAGCATTAGCTTGTGGATTTGTACATTGCAGGTTTGATTAAGCTTGTGGTTTTCTGTGGAATTTTTTCCCCATCTGGAGACTACCAAAATGCTTTAATGACATTTATTATACCTGATGACGTATTTGATTAATCATTTTATCCTCAAGTCATTTCGAATTGCTTTATCTTATTAATAATATACAGGATGTTAATTAAATATCAAAAAGAAAAAAAATTATATATGATGGAAATATTACTTGTGAAAAAGTAAACATGACCAAGTAATAATTTACACGATGAAAAATTATTTACTCTCTTCGACATGCTACAATTTGTGGTCAAAAAAGATATCCTAAAATTATTGTGCCCTCTCAGAACGCGGTAGAGAAGTACTTTTACATAAACCGATGTAAATATGTGGAAGAAATTGGACTCGTTTGGGAACGTGGTAGAGAAATACTTTTACACAAGTCGGGGTAAATATATGAAGAAGATTATCTCATTTTGCGGAAATCACTATTGAATGTGTGTTTGACTTTTGGAAACGTTGTTTCAAACAAACCCATTATCTTGTTTTGCGAAAAAAATCATTGATAAATGTACGTTTAACTTCTGTAAACGTTGTTCCAAACAAGCCTGATTTCTATCTCTATATTATGAATAACAAAATATTCATCAAACTAAAACATGACTAAAATATCATAAACATAATTTTTAACTTTTAAATAGAAATATATAAGTTTCGAAATTGAGATTTATTGTATGTACAAGAAATCAGTAATTATAAAGGTAAGCGTGTATTTTATCATGCTTTAATTATATTAGCAAAATGTTGGACCAAAAAAAAACAACCAAGCCAGCTAGATCCATTTTATAATTGTTTTTATCTGTAATATAATACAATATCATATTTGATAACTATTGAGGCAACCTGATTTATTGGGATTTCCCTATCAAAAATCATGTAATTAATTAATTTTGGTTTATTGATTAGGACCATAAGAAGTATAATTTAACTTGGGAAAAGTTTACATTCAATCTTATAAATTTACTCCAAATTTCAGTTTAGTCAATAAAATTAAAAAGTTTACTTTTAGTTATTTATTTTCTATGCGGTTTGTTTCATTCAAATGATAATATTGACATAGCAAATTTAAATGATGATTATACAATTAAATGTTAATAAAATATAATTAAATTTTGAAACATAAGAATGATTATATTGAAGAATTCCTATTTAAACATATTTAACATCATTTAATTGAATAACCACTCTTTGAACTATTTTAATATTAGTATTTGAATTTGATGACTATTGATTCAACCTGTTTAAAAATATAAATAGGTACCTTTTAAATTTTAGGATCAAACTAAAATTTGATGTAAATTTAAAACAGTGTAATTTATTTTTTTTGGTGAAATGGAAGACCCAATCAACCCGGTATCCGACCTTTTGGATCTACTAATCTGAGGGCAGAGGACAGTTCTGGATTATTTAGGCTCCAGCCCCCTTCTAAAGGTTCTGCGGGGGATCAAACTCTGTTCGGTCTAACATGATGACTTTGGTAACGTTGTGTAATTTAGCCTGTACGATTTAAACATATAGTTTCCTATGTACGTGAAGGTAGCTTCTACAAAGGGAACGAGACCATGATGGGACAACATTAGAGTCTTCATTAATCCAATTCTATATTAACATTATTTCTATTAGCGTAAATCTCAAAATTATATACGTCTGCTGTTACGTTTGGCTTCTTTTGTGGAAAAATTAACGTTACGTTATTCACCTTTTTCTTTATATATATTATATTGTTATTGTTTTAAGGTTCTGCGTAAGGAACCTCGTAATTTCTGGATCGAAACTACTGTTTAATTAATTAATTAACGTGTCATGATGAATTTAATTTGAACCCTTCGTGATACTTATTATGCGATTACTGATTTTGACATGCAATCGATGTTACGTGTGTGTTTATTGACATAATAATCTAATCTTTCTTTTCGTCAATTATTATAAATATCCATTCAATTAATTTATATAGAATAGAAACTCAATTAAAAGTAGTTAATCAATCCTGCTAAAATTTTAAAATGATTAAAGGAATTACTTAGGATATTATTAAGTTGATTAAGATATATTAGGACAGAGGGTATTTAAAAAAGGGAAATTTACTATCAGGTCTCAAATAGAGGAATTAATGAATAAATTCCCCAAATATTAGTAAAATTATTATCAGGTCCCAGCAGTAGTTGGTCCGGTTGTCATTAACAATCTCACCATCCATCAATAATAACAGAACCAGCTGTAATTGGGACCTGATGGTAATTCTGTAAATTTTTTGGACTTTTTATTCGTTAATTAGCTCACTTGAGACCTCATGGTAAATTTCCAAAAAAAATTAATGTTTTTATAATAATAAAAAAGATCTCATGAGCAATCGTAGAAAATATTATTAATTATAATAAGAATAGGAAGGAAAAATTAAATTAAATAACAAGGAATTACGGGGTTGTCAATTATGTCCAACATGTAAGCTTTTGTTGCCACGTTAATTTATGTAACGTGTTCAAGTTATACAAACTCCATCGCATTTACTTGTTCTTCAAATTAAAATAATTAAAGAGAGAGTTATTATTTGGATCTTATCCACTTTGGCCAACTAGGATATATAAATCAATTTTTTATTCTTTTTTCTTGCTTCACGACTGGTTCCAAACAAACTGAATTAATGTGAATAATATATATACATATATATATATATGACTTTAAAAACTTGGGGGAATTACTTTCACGTACCATTTATATTTTTTGATTATTTTATTTCTTGGTTGACACCTTAAGGTAATCATTCTCTAAAAATTTTGATAACATAGGCACACAGTTTTTTTAATATATTTTTAGGATCGTATATATGAACTAGCCTATGTGATGTTGACATTTAAAATATTTTTAAGGTTTATTTTAAAAGAAATTCTCATGATTTGTGTGAATTTTTTTTGGGATAATTTGTGTGAGCATTGAATGAAGCAGAAATATATATACACTTCCTTTTATTTTCCCAACCGTTTTTTTTTTCATAATTTTATAGTTTATAAATAATTTAGCTTATTCTATTATAAATATACCATCAGTGTTGATATCGATTATTTGTTTTAATATTATTATTCTAATTATGAGATAGTGTGCTTGTTTGGTTCCACAATTAATAGAATGATAAAGTTTCAAACCTTTTCTGTCTCTTAGAAAAAGAAAAAAAAAAGTTATTAAAGTCAATCAGATATAATAGTTTATGGAAGTAAACTCTAACTTAATCTCTAAGTTTATATTTTAATCTTATGGCCCAAGTGTTTGGTTGTTAGGATGCAAATTTATTTTAATTCCATTTTCAAAGTTAATAAAAAAATTTCGTCAGCTTTAGGATGATATATATATATGTGTGTAATCCTTTCTCTCTGTTTTTTTCCCTTTTCACTTTCAATTCACGACATAAAAAAATAAATTAATTATACTATTCTGCTTCTAATTATAGAAACTAGTTTTTCTTTACCAAAATTTATAGAAGCTACTTAGATTATTAGATTTGTTCCTAAAGATAAATCCACTTTATTTTTTTGTATTTATTATTTTTAAAATTAATTTACTTAATTTTATAAATCAATGATATTTATAGTGCATGTTTGAAAAATCTTTGTTTCAACGAGACATGCAAGTCAAGATAAATGCATCTTAAAATTAATAAAAAAATCTTGAAATCCGTAAATTCTTCTCGAAACCTGTAAACTCATTTCTTTTAATGGATTCCCAAACACGCACTGTATATATGTGTACACGTTATCCTTGTTTCTCTAATGTTTTTTTCCTTTTCACTTTCAATTCACGACATAAAAAAAATAAATTAATTATATTACTCCGCTTCTAACTATAGAAGCTAGTTTTTTTGTCCAAAAATCATAGAGGCTAGTTAGATGATTAGAATTGTTTCTATTTTCTAAAGATAAATCCACTTTTATTTTTATATTTATTATTTTCTTAAAAAACTGATTCATTTAATCTATAGTCATTATATACATAAGTACTTAAAGAATATTATCATATCATATTTTCAGAATTAATTTATTTTCCTAACCAATCTAAATTGGTTAAATAAGTTTTATGTGTTAAGGACCAAGAATATTAAATATATTCTCATTCTCTTTGGAATTGGTACACCTTTTTTTCACTGAAAAACAAAGACTTTATGCCGCTTGGAGTTTGAGTTAGCTACGTAAATATATTGAGATTCATTGTATTTCTGGCAAAAAAAAAAATATTGAGATTCATTGTATATTTGCCCCTTAATAATTGAATTAACTGTCGATCCTTTGAATTAATCAAAATTACTTAACGATCGGTAAACTAAAATTAACTAACTTTTTATTGCAATGAAGACCTTGCAAGGTCTATAATGATGCTATTTTCTCTTTGATATAATTATTTTTATTTTCAAAAAATTTAAAAGATTAACACGAATGTTATGGCATTAAAAGTGGAATCCAATCTACAACCTCTTTTTTTATTGCAGAGCTTTTACGACAATCTATCCGACGAATCAAGAAAAATCTTAAACTTTATTAATTATATTTTAAAATTTAACAACTTTTTAAATTTATTCTAAATTAATATATATTAATTTAAAATAAATTTAAAATATAATAATAAACGAAAGGTAAAATTGTACATTCATACAAAAAAATTTAATGATTTGATTTATAAGTAATATAGAAAAAATATATTATCTCCCTCTCTACCTTATAAATATTAAATATGACCGGATGAATTATTAAGAATAGACACCTTGTTAGTTTAATTTCCCCTTGAAAATGTGATTCACACTTTAAACAATATTTTAATAATCTCATTAATATATTAAAAAAAATTAGGTGGCCGACCTTGAGATATGCGGATGATGCGTTTAAAGTCTTCGATCTGTAATCTTGTTTTTAATTAAGTTTATACTGTAATCATATTTCACCCACTGACTTCTAAATTATTGGCTGTGATATTGAATTATTGATTCATCACTCATTATTGGGCTTGTTTGGCTTCTCTTTTCTAGAAGCCAAACGTAAGTTTAACAGTGTTTTTCTGCAAAACGAGATAATACCCTTCACATATTTATCTCGACTTACGTAAAAGTACTTCGTTACTGCGTTCCCAAACGGCCACATTAATTTTTTCTTTCAGATTCTGAACTTTGTTTTGCATGTGGAAGAGTGGGAAAAAAATTCATTTTAAAATTTGTCATTGTCAATAGTTACCCTTTTAGTTACGTTCGTTCGTTTATTATATTATCCCTAACACATTCATAAAATGAAATAATTTATTTTTATGTTCAATCTCAGGATTTGATATTTATTTATTAATCAAATCAATACCTTATTTAGTTACGTTCTCCGCATATTTTAGCATAACTTTCTTATTTACAGAAATAAAGATAGACGAGATGGAGGAGATATTTTATGTTGAAATTTTTATAGATTTGGAATTATAAGGGAAGCATAATTCGTTGGAACAATGTCTTTTGTACAGAAACAGATATATATATATATATATAGAGAGAGAGAGAGAGAGTTTCGTGTGGGTCAAAAGCACCCTAAAGATTGGGAGACTCCATCTGAAGGAGAGGGAGCATCTAAAAAAGAATGAGACGTCGGGTCTCATCAAAATACAAGGTTGAAGTCCAGGGGTTGGTCCGACTGGTTATCCAGGGGAAGACATGGTGTCATGTACCCGTCAGGTCTTGGGCTCAAACCCGAGGAAGTCCCGAAGCTCTCCGGGGCGATCCCGGATTAGTCTGGATCCGAAAGGATCTGGGATACCGGGGGATGAAATGCCCCCTCATCACTCAAAAAAAATACAAGTTGAAGATGTACATCGGTTTTGAAAGTTTTCGCTTGGGAAGTAATATTGGGTTCGTTTGGAAAAGCGGTAAAGAAGTAATTTTACGTAAATCAAGGTAAATATATGGAGGTGATTGTCTCGTTTTGGAAAGAACACTGTTGAACGTACTTTTCGGTAAGAGTTAAATATTTCCAAACATTATGCATATGTGTGTTTGGAAATTCCGTTGGGGGAAAGGAGTTCCGTTGGGAGAATAAAGTTTACAGATTTCTAGATGGTTTTGCGGACTTCAAAATGGTTTTTACGAATTTTGAGATGGTTTTATCTCAACTTACGTACTCCGTTTTAGGAACGAGGTTCCCAAACGAGCATATGATTGTCTTAAAAGTTATTTAGATTGAACGTCGTTTTTCAAAATGTAGTAATATTATCCGGTTAAAAAGCTAGTGTAAAAAATCAATGTGATTGTTCACATTTACAATGGTAAATGGTAACAATATTCCATTTTAATACTTTTGAAGCAATTCTGAATCAACAAAAAAGTTGAAGGCAACATTATTTCTATGTGAAAACTTTTGAAATAGAGTTGCACTTAAACCTAAAATAAATAGACTCGATGCTCCATGTTAACTAAAAATTCCATGGTATTTATTACATGGTTAAGATGCATATAGTACCATAAAATATTTTTAAGAGACATTCATCATTCCACACTACTTTTTAATATAATGCATATGACATTACGAATCTGAAGTGTTTATTTTAGAATTCAAATGCATACAATACCTTTTATGTGCATCCAACAACTTAAAATATCTTTATCAGATGCGCCCACCGTAGGTGGAAGGGATTCTTTCATCGTTAATGGTACAACTTATAGTTTGTACAAAAGACAAGGCAACTTAAAAGGGAAAAAAAAAGGAATATATACCATACATACACAATTGGGTGATCATTTGGAAGGTGTTGGTGGTCGAGATGGTGATAATATTTATTTTGGTTGATTATTATTAAAATTAAAAAATGGGACAAAAATAGGTTGCGACTCAATTATTAAAAATATTTTAAAGTGATCCAATCTCAGCTTTAAATACGATATAATTGAAGGGATATATTTTAAAGTTAAAAATATTTTAACTTTCTTTTAAAGCATATGGCATATGCTTTGCCTTGATATACCAAAAATGCAAGCACAATACTATACTTTTAACAAATTCCTCGTATGCATTAAACATGTTGAAGTATTTTTTTTCAAGTGCATTCAACATCACAAGTCTTTTGTGATACATGCAATACCTTATTTTGATCACTACTACAACCTCATTTGCCAGTGGTTCAGATAACCGGTGGAGCGAGTTCATATACGTATTGTCACATCAATATCACATCGTGACAGAGAGAAAGAAAGTGAAGTGCTTTTTTTTGGATGCATTTAATGAAATAATTCAGGGTGCTAAATACACCATAAAATACTTTAGGGTATAAGACTTGTTTCAAAAATACTTCATGGCACTAGATGTGTTATAACCTGATTCGTAGGTCAAGAGAGATTCTAATTAACAATTGTTTAAAATTTTGTTAAAATGTCCAAATACCCCTTGTGGGGTATTAAAATCATGGCCTTTCATTATCCAATCCACCACATTCTATGATTCATTGTCTCATGTGAATGTGGGAGTTTTAATTTGTCTTTACTTATTCGGCATCTTCAATTCTATCCAATCATCTTCTGGGACTTGATCTTTTAGTCTACTATGGAACTTATTCAGCATCTTTCCTACTATCCAATCATCGTTTGCGACTTGATCCTTTTAATCAATTATGCAACATCTCAACTAATGGGATTGAATCTAACAAAAGAGGCTAGTCCTTTACAACGTATAGATCAATATTCGAATTCCTACTGAAAGAGATATTTACATTTAGTGTTCAACATGTTTTGAATAAAATTATCTCCAATAAAATGATAATGATACATGTACTTTATAAAAAAAAATCTTTGTTTTTTACTTTTTGCCAAAGCATACACTTTCCTTTTTCAGTACAAGTAACTTCTTAATGCTGCATGGATTGTTTACAGTGTGTGTGTGTGTGTGTGTGTGTGTATTAATCGCAAAGCAAAAAATAACCATCACTTTAAATTTCTTTATTCAATTCTGTTAGATCAGATTCAGATATTGGTGACCTCAGTTAATAATAATTCTTTCAAAAATGTTCTTCACATTCACACAAATCAAATCTAAAGACTACTTGTCTGGAATAGACGAGGCACGACCATATAACCTCAAGGTAACAATTTACTGACAAGTAACGAAAAGAAAATTAACTTCATTTTCTTTTCAAACCAATCAATGAAGTATTTGATAAATGAAAATACAACGTAAATGGCTACATGTACACTTAACCTGTGGATTCAGAGTACAATCAATCGATCAGGAAGGTGGAAGCATGACATGAAATACTTCCACTTTTAATGATTAAGCTGAAAATTGGTTCAAAATTGAGTGATTATAGGGAAAAGAAATCGCACTCAACTAGGGAGGTTAGACCAGCAATCTAACTTACTGCTGCCAGTGAACAAAAAGCTCCTATACGGGTTACTGCCATGGCTGCCACATAACCAATAGCCAGTCACAGCTCTGCTTAAACTTGAATTAGCCCCATCGGCTTACTCTCTCAGTCTTTTGTTTTTTGGCAGAAATGCATACTGTTCGATGTCCATAGTTTTTGGCCTATGATAAAAATAGCCTAGTTAGAGATCTTGATGACAATAAAGTCAATGGAAATAAATTGGGAAAATTAGGGAAAAGTTCCATATTGAAAATTTTACAAGTAAAAAGGACATGATAAATTTTTACAAACAGGAGGTACTGAAACTTCGCAAATTTTGTATGCAGAGTACTAGTACTCTCTTATTACTTCAAATTTTGTATGCACAGATATCATTATTTTGACTCAAGTCTTTCTCATCAATAAAATTTACAATAGCGAACTTTTCCCCAATTTCCATAAATAAATTCTAGGGTTGTGGCAGAAGTTCATTACCTAATGTTACACGTGTTTTGAACATCCCTCAGAGGAGCACGGAGACCGCTGGCACGAGAACCAGATGAGGTGTATCTGAAGGATGATAACATTGAGATAAATTTTTGTAAAGATTTCTCTGATATTTTTGAGTATTGGTCTACGTGGGAAATATTTGCACCAAACTTCTCTTCATAGTTCTCCTCTGTAAATGTTCTATCAGAATTTTGATCACAACCTAAATCCAAGAAACATAGAAAAACTTCATGTAAATACTTTTCATCCTTGAAAGAAATTATTTTAGAGAAGGAATCAGCATATAAACAGACTCTCCTATTGGAGTTGCAAAGGCATCGTCATGATAATAATAACAAGCAGTGGCAAACAAAATTTTAAACAGATGAGATTAAAAAGACAGAAAACAAGAGAATGAGTGCAAAGCACATGATTGCTGAACTAGCAAGACAAATGGTACCAGCTATGACAGTAAATATATAGCTGGTATTAAGTACTCAAGGTCTAGTCTATTAAATTTGATTGAAACAAGAGGAACAATTTCACAATGAAAAGAATATACTAGCTAACAAACAAATTGTACTCGCTAAGACTGAGCTATCAAATGGGTTATATTTTATCTATACCATTGTCAGGAAGAGTTGAGGCAGAATGCTTGTTGTCAGGCTGCCAGTTTTCCTGAAGGAATTCATAACCATCAGAACAATTTAAAAAAAAAAAACCGTCAGAAGATAAATAAAATTGAAGGGCTATTTTTTTGAAAAGAAAAAGGGTAAAAGGACCATACTCTCTGAGCAACGTCAGCAGGGGAGATCTTCCTTTTCGCAACTTTATTCATCGTATGCTTGTCCGATGTGATATTCTTAGGCTCACCGATGGCAACATCATCTTTGACCAAATGATCTTGCTTTTGGTCACAATAATGATTCCTTTCTACTTGTTTATGCTGAAGAAAAGGACTCCTTACAAGGACCTTTGTTGCTGATTGTGCAGTCTTTCTCTCAAAACTATGTTCGAATTTGCCTGAAGCACTGTCAGATATGGTATTTTTAGGCTCATCAACGGCAACATCATCTTTGACGAAACAATCTTGTTTTTGGTCACAATCATTCTTTTCTACTTGCTTATGCTGAAAATAAGGACTCCTTACGAGGACCTTTCTTGTCAATTCCATAGTCTTTCCCTCAATGGCATCTTCGACTTTGCCAAAAGCACTGTCAGATATGGTATTTTTATGCTCACCAATGGCAAAATCATCTTCGATCAAACAATTTGGCTTTTGGTCACAGTTATCGTTTTCTACTTGTTTATCCTGAAAATAAGAACTCCTTTCAATGACCTTTCTTGTTGCCTCCATAGTCTTTCCCTCAATAGTATATTTGCCATTCGTATCCTTATGCTCCTTATACAATCCCAGACAAGGTTTATGAATTGGCTCCCTGGGCTGTTGCAGTATAGTATGTTCTGGATTTTTCCACCTCTCACCTGCCATGTCTTCATCAAGGTTACCAGAAGTGAGTATCAACTACCACTCAAATACAATGTGGATTAAAATTTCTCATCCAAATCAAATCAACAAATTCATATCCTTACTGAAACGTGAAGATTCCATCAACTCTGAAAACTTGGTGGACACCTTATTTTCAGCCTGAAGAATAAAAAGAAAAGAAGAAAAAGCAAACCACCAGGTTCAAGGTTATAAATAACTAGCACATACCAACAATGAACGGGTTTTTAACTGTATGGTAGTTCAGACAGCTTACATTGTTATTAACAGGAGGTACTTTGGCCAAAATTTTAGAGTCAACTAAGGGTGCAGCAGAGCTGTTTGTCTTAGCAGCAGCAGTTTCCAAAGTCTCGTGGTCCTGGGAAATGACAGAAGAGGAACCCAATGTACTTTGATCTGTAGCCGTAGGTGATATCCGAGGTGCTATGAATTTTCTTTTCGCCTCAAGAGATGCAAAACCTTTCAAGGCTAAAGAAAACTTGTTCAAGGTAGAATTTAGAGCAGAAGAAACGAATATCAACACAAATGGCAGTATGTCATAAAGAAAGATTAAATGCCGCCATAACATATTTTAGCTTTGAGTCATCATGACTATTTTTAATGTTATGTTGGCTGAAAACAAAAGAAAAAATTGGAATAAGTTTTTTCGCAGCATCAGGCGGGATCCCTGTACCTCATGGACTGCAGTTCTTTATCCCCCTTTCAAGCTGATAACTTAAACAAGCTAAACTAACAGAGATTAACCAAGAATTCTTAGGAGGATACAAAAATACATTGTTAAAATATTCTTCTGCACAGGTAAATCTATCTTTTTCTTTGTGATTTTGGGCTGTGATGTTTTTATTTCTGAATCCCTCTCCGTTGCAGATCCACCAGTAAGATTCTGTACCTGCTAATCCAGAGTACTTTAGGACAAGAGACTGGTTGGCAATTTTTATATTTCACAGTTAAAGATCATACAAGGATGCATCTCATTGAATATCAGAAATTATATTGCAGGCATTAGTGATTTTCATGCATGTACCATGTTCGTAACTCCCACTGGAACATTATAAGATTACTGAAAAGACTACCTAACTAACATGTATAAAACAGTGAAAGTCACGTAAACACAGACGCATGAACCAAGTCCAGTTATACGTCAATCTTTCTGATAGCTATTAACACACAGAAAAATTATCTCTTTGACAATCTACTCTGTTGTCCACTTCAGAAATCTTGCCATTTACCCTGAATGTTCTATATATCACATATTTAACATTGACTACGTGAACAAAATTCAAATTAAATTGAACATGTAAACAGAAATATCAGTTCAACTGAAATTAGTTTATTCATCAAAAGCTGTGCATATAATGCATGTCCATCAGTTACTATCAGAGATGAAGATGTGAAAGAAATAGATAATGTACCTGAAATGGCATTTTGGTAAATGGATCAAGATCCCCTTTTGCTATTCCTTGTGCTATTTCTTTTGGCATTGACGTATTCAAGGTTAAGGTACAATTTCATGTAAGATTTGAAATAATTCAATGAAATGCAACCGAGCTATACAGATATTAATGTAATTAAGAAAGCTTAAGATAAAGGATATGGTCCTAAGAAGTGTAAGTCATCGTCAATATCAGCCGGGACATCAGACAAATGAACAATATCTTCATTGATTGGATTATAGACTCGTTGATATTGAAAAGTCAATATAGCCTTTTTGAATGATTCTTCATAAGAGTCAGGAACAGAAACTCCATTGAATCTCAAATGCTTAAGAGCCTGAAACATAGCTATTCACATGAGGATCGCAATTTACAAGTTGACAACTAATTCATGTAGAACTATCTAGAGGATTTAAAAGATATAACGTTATTTAAAAAAGAAGACTTTTAGCAAAACTTTCAAGTGTATGGTTGTATACATGAGTGTGCAACACCAAAAGCATGTATCACTCAATGTGCCTATTAAGTGCATAAAAATAAAATCACCTTGTCATAACTTTTGAACCTCTTCATCATTGCATGAGCCCTTTTTAGTCCCATGCCTGGCAATGACTGCAGATAGTCACAACCACTCAATGTACACATTTCAAGAAGCATTTGGTGGGTGAACCCTTCAAAACTAAGTTCTTTGTTCTTTGGTAGCATGGAATGCTTAAACTCAACAGCTTGACCAAACTTGTCCATTTTAAAGATGATCTATGTTTTAAAAGGAAAACAACCCAGTGAAGACAAAACAAAATCTGAGCATATGAAAGCTGGAAGAATCATAATTTAGTCATAGCAATGAGATATGTAGTTTAAATATAATCCACATCTGATTAACTCACTCTTGGACAACCAAAAGGTATAAGATCAGAGTCTTCAGTTATAACTGCTTCAACCTGTTTGCTAGATGCCAAGAATGTCATCTGAGCATCTGCCTCATAAGGAGCTACAACATAGTGCACACCCTCCTGCTTCAACACCTTTCACAAGAAACAAGATTACCAGGCCTAGGACAAAGACATTACAGAATATAATATATATTGTAATGTAAATAAATAGGTTTGGAACTTTGGATCATTCAGAACAATAAGAGCGACCCTGAGATATTCAATTTCCTTTGTCTACCTGAATTAGTTCATGTGCAACCAGAGGTGAGATATCAACAGCTTTCTGGTAGCACTCAAAAGCGGCAGCAGAATTTCCATGTGATTCATGTTCAACAGCACGTGCAAGATTTTCCTTTCTCGCCCTGCAATAATTTAAATAATACAAGCACAATACTGAACACCAATTTGAATTCTGATTACTCATGATGACACAACTAATTTGAATTCTGGTCACTCCTGATGACATAAGGCATGCAAAACAGCTATATTTAATGCTTTTAGTTTTCATGATTATTTAAAGGGAAAATACATATAGATCTATGCTATACTGCTATCAGGCACCACACTACTCAACAAAACATATAGATGATTAAACAAGACTAGTTAAGCAAAATATATATATATATATATATATATGAGAAAACAAGGATGTCAAGGAGCATGAAGTACCTTGCACGCTTGTTCTCTTGTTCGCTCTTCATTGGTAGAAGGCCTCCATCAAATACAAGAATAGGCTTGACACCATGGTGTCGCAGCAAATTTACTTTACGCATGCAATACTCAATGTGTCTGAAAGATTATAAATGAATTCCGGTCCAGCCATTATTCAATTTCTCATAACATAAAGCCATTACTTGTAAGTTTTCTTCCATTTCATTTGGACAGGACAACAATGGAACCTTTTTTTTCAAAATGTGAGGATAAACTCTTTCTAAAGAAAATGGG
The DNA here is from genome assembly GCA_025593235.1 of Vachellia pachyceras. Taxonomy (NCBI): domain Eukaryota; kingdom Viridiplantae; phylum Streptophyta; class Magnoliopsida; order Fabales; family Fabaceae; genus Vachellia; species Vachellia pachyceras. The sequence goes on along the minus strand of JANTPZ010069735.1, from coordinate 1,772 downwards.
TTACATTTGAATTACTTTAAGTATGACAAAACGGATGAGTCAACTTTACATGGCCCACAATCCATATTGATGATTGCCTAAAATCAATCAGATTCTAAATTCAGAAACAAGGCAAGAATTGAATTCAATGGAAACAAGAAAAACTTTTAACAAGAAAAGATTGCACGACTTGCAAGCTTCCTTTCATTAGTGCTAAACCTTCTTGCTCAGCTGCTTCAAGATTCCCTTTCCGTTGGTTTATCGTATCCGAAATCAATCAGCATTGTTTGCCCGATAAAATTATCACAAGCAGGCCATTTACTGGATAAAATACATAACGAATCACCGGACCAGGATCCATTTTCCTTGCGTCCGTCGAACCCATACCCATTGATCTATATCATAATTATTGAAAACTTCAACTGAAACTTCGCAGAAGCATATCAATCTAACTGACAGTATAAAACTAAATGGATAATATAAATAATTGAACAAATCATCAAATCATGCCCCATTTTCCCTTTGTCTACCGAACCCATACACATTGATGGGTATATTGCAAATATTGAAAGCTTGAGCTCAGAATTTGCAGAAGCTTATATCTAATAAACATATACAAAACCCATATGCCCCAGTCACTATAATGTAGTAAAATCTTAGGCATTCATTCAAACAAGATAAGGTGAAGAAATGGTAAAAAAGATCGATACCTGGTTGTGGGTATCCCCTTGCAAAGCTCGGTACTGCAACATAAGGCACCTTTGTGGAGCCAAGAATATGTGTCGACCGCTACATAGCAGCCCTCGAATTGCTTGATGTGGATTGGTATCATAATTGATTTCAACTGGGGCAAAAGACCCTGTATTCCCATTTTGATTTTTGATTTTTGATTTTTTTATCTTTTTCTTGATTATGATTTCTCCTTTAACAATTATCTCTAGCTGAACGCTGCAACGTAGAATGTAAGCAGTACTCCACGCACAGCCCTAGTAAATTCTTAGCGAGGGAAGAAGCAGAGGGAGCTCCAGGGAAATGGCGGGAAGCATTTGACCAGAACCTTTTGTTTTCGGGAGGGAAATTTCCAAGGTTCAAAAAACCGGATCGGGCAACGAACCGGCCGAGACACTGGGTCAAGGGTCCGAGGTCGAACCGGGGGTTAACCCGGGGGTCGACCCGGCTATATAAAAATTAAAAATATTACAAATTAATTTGTAATAACAATCTATGCATTAGGAATCCAAATATCCATGTACTAATCAAAGTTCTAACATTTT
>JANTPZ010069727.1:631-13265 GCA_025593235.1 Vachellia pachyceras | reverse complement strand
CCAGACGATACGCAACAGTGATAGGGGCAGACCAACGGCATCAGAGAGTAACAAAACGACGCTCCTCTTCCTTCCGTCTCACTCCTCTCCTTCCCTCCCTCTTTTCTTCTCTCGTTACTCTCCCTCCCAACCAGAAGCTATTTTTGTTATTTTCTTTTATCTCAATATTTTTCCTCTCTTTCTCTTATTCTAAATTTTAATCTACTTTCATCCTTTCCTCGGTGGTTGCTGCTTACCTCTTCTTAACTATGGCGTTCCGAGTAGGAGGGGTATGCTTCTTACGCTTTCTGACTCCTGTTCTAATTTGTTGAAGATCTTGCAATGCGCCTTAATTGTCTTAATTTCCCTTCAGTAGTAGTGTTTCGGCTTGATTTGCTCGTTCGGATGTGTTTTTCTCCGTTATCATTTAGACCGGTTGGCCGATTGTTTTTCTTGTACTTGCTACTGGAGGTTTTTGGGTCTCAATTTTTGTTTTGTTTTACCGCAGTCGTTCTGATATGTTTCCTGTGATGGAGTGAGCTTTTCCCTTTCTTTGTGGCACCTACTTTATTATATGTCGCTTGCGACGCTAACTAACTTGACTTCAAATCGATGTTGATCTCGGTAGAAAACTTTGAATATATCGTGGAGACTGGATTTATTGATGTTTCTCTTAGGCTTTGATAGCACGCTACGACTTAAAAGCTTTCTGTAGACTTTATTATTGATATTTGGCTATCGGGGTAGTGGATTGTCTGGTTTTCACCATCGCGCTGTCTTTTTCTCTGCAACCTCATTTCATTTTTCCTGATGCAATTGTAATGTAATCATCTGGAATTCGATGGTTTTTGTGTACGGACGAGAGTTGGAACCTGCTTATGGTTTGGTGTTGTCCTTATTAAAATTGGAATATCTTGGTTGGTTTACATCTAAGTGGATTCACGACATAGAAGTTTTAAGAAATCATTTGAATATTTGATCAGATTTAGATGAAACCTATCACATGAAAGATTGGTGCATGATTCATTCCTACCTAATACACTACATCGATTTTTTCCCCTTTGAGTCGCAATTAAGTCTGGTGATGCCGATCTTCATGCTATCACTAGGAGTTGACAGAAGAAACCTTCGTTTTATTTCCTAACTCCTTTTTTCTTATTTGGTTTTAATATTTTTTTTGGCCCTTGATCGGAAAAAGTATTTAACATGTGACTTCATTTTAGGGAAATGCCTCTTCTGGCATGGGTGTTGCTGAGCATAGTGTAAGCACATACTTGGAACTGCAGAGGAAGAAAGTACACCGCTATATCATTTTCAAGATTGACGAGAAAAAGAAAGAAGTTGTGGTTGAGAAGACAGGAGGCCCTGCTGAGAGCTATGATGATTTCACTGCCTCCTTACCCGAGAATGATTGTCGATATGCTGTCTATGATTTTGATTTTGTAACTTCGGAGAACTGCCAAAAGAGCAAAATCTTTTTTATCGCATGGTTAGTCACTTGATCTCTTAAGTCATAGAAAATGCATTTTAAATTGATCTGAAGAAAAATTTAACCTTGACCGGATTTATATTGCTTTAAATCAGTGCATTTATCTAGTTCTTGACTTGCATTGAAGACCTATAATATAGATGTCTTTTGAAAAGAAAGTAAGAGACAACATATATTTTAAAGTGAAAGGGCAAGCACCAAGATGATTTCAGCCACCTGAAGGATGGGTTGATGGGTAGTGAGTGGAAGATGACAGTATCCAGCTCCTCTATGAAGCTCCAATTATGTCATTCCGTTATTTGCTCACTATCTCATCGGTACTATTCTAATATGATAAATATAGATTCTTATTCTACTCTTCATGTCTACCTTGCATGTACCAATGGTGAAGGATGTACTAATCAGAAGTACTGACAAATCTGAATCGCAAATTGTTTCTTCACATTCTTGTATTTCAGATCCCGACTTATTCATCTATAATAACGTCCACTGTATAGATTGCTTGCATGGAGTAACGTAATGATTTTGTGTGGTTTGAGTGCAGTCTGCAGCATTACATAGCTTAGCAGTAAAGGTTTTATAATCATGATCCAAGTCTTCTTACCACTCTTTAATGGTTTAAAATTAATGAATGAAGACTTCACGTTTCTGACCATGTATTGCAGTAGTTGAGACCCTTTGTTTGGTTAGCATAGTCTTTTCTCCTCTCCCCACAACCTGAATCCTGATTCACGTTAGAGGTTTTTCACCCTTTCCCTGCACATGGCTGTGTCGTGTCTTTATTTAAGATCCTGAATCATCTTATTAATCACGTCGTCATTTGGCCTTTGAGGGTGTTCTTTGGTACTGTGATCATTTTTGGGTTAGTTACTTTTGTTCTAGCAAAACAAATTTCAGCTCTTGTCCTTATTGCTGTTGTTTGGGGAAGAGGGATTTAAATGTTTGAATCTTCATTCGTGGCTGGCTTTTTTAATTCAATCGTCACAGGTCTCCTTCTGTATCCCGAATTCGTGCAAAAATGCTGTACGCAACATCCAAGGACAGGTTCAGACGGGAGTTGGAGGGCATACATTATGAGATTCAGGCAACAGACCCTACAGAGATGGATCTTGAAGTCATCAGGGACCGTGCAAACTGAGAATAAGTTGGGCTAAAAAGCTTGCGTCTAGATGATGTCCGTAGGATATATCTGAAACAACCTGAAGGATTGCTCTTGACTTATCCTTGAACTTCTAGTTTACTATGTTGTGTGTCTGTTTTGATGCATCTTATTTGAATAGCTTACTTAGCAAGTAAATAACTTACACCTGTGAAGGCTGATTAGGGGCTCCTGGGCCTGCCTACAAACCCCACAGCTGGGGGAATTGGAGCCCTTCCTTACTGTGATGCTTCTCAGGTACATGTTGCTGTTATGAATATTGAAAATTTGACTTGTATTCTATGGAATCAATGTTTATGTTGATGGAGACTGCTAGCTATCAGCATAGGTGGAAGCTTGATGCTGCTTTCTTTTTTGGGGCATAGAGCTTGATGCTGAAGTTTATATACTTGAATGTTACATAACGAAAGTGGGGTAAAAAGTGATGAGTGTGTGAATCGTTACAAGTCGTATTCTTTATGGTCAACAATGAAGCTTGTGTTCGGATCAAAATAAAATTAAAGGAAAAAGTGGTTTCTGGTGGATAATAATTAGATTGCAGATATTTTCAGCGAGAAATATTGCTATATTTGGGCCACTGGTTCTTAGTACTTATTTCTCTCGCTGATTTATTCTGCGTCAAATTATAAGCCTACATTTTGAGGTGATGCATTAATTTAATTTCTCTCGGGGTCATGAGGATTTTTTTTTTTGGGCTCAAGTCACGAGAATGTGCCCATATTTATATCCTTGCATCATTCTATACCACATATTAGCAACAGATGATGTAGCTTTTATTATGCTTGTAGCTTTTTGTTACATATTATGCTTGTAGTTGAAATGTTTATGTGCACAATTGCTTGGGCTAAAAAGTGAAAATTATAGTATGTTTCAGCTGTGCAACTGCCTTCATTAACCTTTTGACTTGAAGATCATTCTGAGGAGTGCCATTATGGCAATTGGGATTAGATAATTGCTTTCATTAATTGTCCATTTCCTTTTAAATGGTATCTCGCCCCCCTCCACGTGCGGGCCACAGCTCCTTCAATGGTCTGTTAATTATTGCGCGTGCACATGCACATTCTTTCAAATTGATTTCTAATTCTTAGCACTTCTTGAGTGCTAAAAGATGCTGCCTCGTGTGTAGTGAAAACAAACATTACGAGTAGCGTCATTATACATCTTTTCTTTATTTCAAGATATACGCATCTTTCTCTAAGAACATAAAGTTATGTTCTGTTTTAGTTTAATTTTAAATCTTTTATTAAAATTCACTTTGATATAGTAAAAAGCTAATCAAAAGGCTTATACTTTTTTTCATTTAAGTTAGATTTGAATATTGTTAGTAATTATTTAAACAAAAGTGAGTAACTATTTGTTTGGGGAAAAGTCTATGTACTACCTTTAGTTTTAAATATAAGAGTTGGTTGATTCAAAAAGTTAAATAAATTGCTTAATTATAATATGTATTGTGAAATTCTTATGTGCATTATTAGATATATTTATAAGTTGGGTGAATCAGTTTAAAGAAAAATGATAGATATATATGTTAAATAGCTTTTTTAATCTCCTTTAAAAAGGTTAAATAGCTTTTATATTAAGTATTAACGGAGAAAGTTCTAGAAATTTGTTAAACTCCATCTAGCATAAGTCTCATATTTGATTTTAAAAAAGGATAAAGTACCATTTTTGTCCTGAAAGTATCCACGTTAGACCATTGAATATCCAGAATTTTTTAGAATCAGATTCATCTTGGACGTTTATAAAATGTAGCATTTTTAACCTAGAGGAACGTATCTTTAATAGACGTTTGCTTTCCACGCCTCATCTTGCTCAAAGTTCATTTGAATGAAAGTCTGCTTTTTGAAGATACAAATTTACACTTATTCATTCGAATGAAGATCTGCATCAATACAAATTTGCACGCTTTTGAAGTCCTCATATTCAACATATCCAAATGGACTCTAGAGATGAAGATACAAATTTGCACTTGCTCATTTGAATGAAGCCTATGTTTATTCGAATGAAGGAATGCGTCGATAAAAATTTGGATGCCTATGAAACTCTCATCGTCAGCGTATCTGAATGGGCTCTGGAGGTGAAAATACAAATCCGCACTTACTCATTTGAACGAGACCTATATTCATTCAAACGAAGCCCTGCGTCGATACAGATTTGCACGCATATGAAGCCCTCATCTTCAGTGTTATCCGAATGGGCTTTGGAGATGAAGATACAAATTTGTACTTGCTCATTCGAATTATGCCTATGTTCATTTGAATAAAGGCCTTATCATCAGCATATCCTAATGAGCTTTAGAAATAAAGACACAAGTAGAAAAATATTTATTTAGACCACCCCTTTTAGATCGCATTTAAATAATACATATTTTAAAGCAATATAGTGGCCTTGAACTAGTCAAGGACCATCAAAAATCATTTTAAAGCATAGTACCCTTTCAGGTGATCTGGACACATAATAGTTGTCAGATAAGTAAACAATTTCAAAGGTGTTTAATCAGAGTAATATAAAAATTATATCCTTCAACATTTGCGGACTTGTTGGCTTCCCTACAAAGGTTAAAGTAAGTGCATCCTTCTAAGGATGACACAACTCTGTTAGTCGATCATCTGGCAGATGATCCTCTCCCATTTCTGCATCGCCGTTCATTTTCTTAATATTCCGATCCAAAAGCTCGTCTTCCTCCTTGGACAACGGCGTCCCCGGTCTCTCCATCCTTGGCCCATCTTTAAAATGTCCGTAAACATGACTAAGAAATTATTTTGTTTCAATTTTGTTCCTTTGAGAGTCATGAAATGAGGTTATGCCATCTTGATGAGCACAGAATTAAGCTTAACATTATGGAGTGATCTCACAATTTAAAGGAGTCAGTAAATCCTGGGATCATCTTAAGGCAAAGATGGAATTTTCTTTTAAAGCTTAAAGAGAAACAATGCAAATAGAATCTAAGATGCACCAACAAGATAGGCAGTCCACATCCTACGTTCGTACCAAAATTGATGATTATTTAGAAAAACACCGATAACTTGATATTCGGGTATTGGAAATGCAGCGATATAATTGCTTAGATATAGTGAGGTTAACCTTAAAAAAAAAATTAAGGGGTTCAATGTTAAAATTTAAAAGGCTTCTAAATGCACATGTTTGCTATTTTCAAATACTCAATACCCATTTACTATTTACTACGTGGTTATTAGTACAAAAACTAGTTGATTTGTTGGAAAGGTTAATGAAATTAAATACATTATTTAAAAGTATTTATATTTATCATTTTAAAATTAAATTATTTAGTTTGTAAAATTATATATAATATAGTTGTATACATAAATAAATGCTTTTAAATAATATATTTTGTTTCTTTAATCTGTGTAACAGGCTCTTATATTAAGAGTTGAATTAGTATTATATATAATTAACTTCTTTTAATATATAGCTAGTGTACCATTAAAGATAAAATGTAATGCTTGGTTTATGCTATAGAGAAGTGGCGATTTCATTTATTTTCTTTTTAGATGGATATATTTTATAATTAATTAATGTTATTAACTACAAGATGCTTTTGAATTCTTGATAATAAACTACCGTGCTTTTAAGTAAGTTTAAATAAGTATATAAGTGAAATTTTATCCCAACTCCTAACTAACGGAAAAAATCATTTCCATCATGGTAAAAACCGTGTTTATAGGGTGAAAGTGAAGTGATAGCAAAATTACACGTACCTGTGACCCACTACCCTCTCCCACGTGATCTCTCTCTAATTGTATCCTTGCAACTCTCGCAAAACGACAGTTCATGGTTCAGTCTCATCCGACTTTGATGCCAACACAAAGTGTGGGCTAACTTTGCCTATCATATACAATAGTTCCATGTGATTTTGTATTTCCCATTATCATCTTCAATCAGCTATACTTTCATAGCCTGGTGTCTAATTGGCTTTATGGGTATTTGATGTATTGTCGTCCCTCTGTAGCTGGAGCTGGAACCGAGTTTGTCGTGGGTAGCGTTTAGATCTTCTCAATTGTCATCTTCGTTTATCATTCAGGTTTTGTTTCCGTACTGTTTGGCATAATTTTCAGCCAAGTTGCTGATTGATAATGTTCTTTATTATGTAAAATCTTTTAATAATCGTGGTCCGCAGCAGAATCTTATTCTTTTATGTCACTGTGTTTGTTGGATCTCGGAGAAATCTTTCCTGGAATTTAATAATTGGAGATTTTCCATTCAATTATCTACTTTGCTCCCCCAACCAGTGGGATTTGAATCGCTGATACCGAGACATGTGGGGAAGGTGTCCCTCGCTTGGATTTAGATTGGATGTCTTATGGAAGACAAACTGACACTGAAGTTTAATGTCCAGATAAGATCCCGGTTGGTCTCATATCTGCGTGTTGAGTCTATTTACAGTGATTTGATCGTCAGTGCTGCAATATATTTGATCTCGCAAAATATCAGATTCAAGGGTCTGTAGCCAGTGTCAGAGCGATCAATTTTAATATGCTTTGAGCTTGTGGCGATATAAAAACAGATCTTTGAGTAAAAATTGTGCCTGTTGCTGAGTGACACCGAACTTGTGGACAAGCTTCACAGAGAATTATGTTATTCAAAGCTTTGGTTTGCCATGAAATCTTGATGAGCCAGCATGGGATGTAACAGGATCATAGTTTGGTTTAGGAGGGACCTTAGGATTGAGGATAATCCTGCATTAGCTGCCGCCGCCCGGGAGGGTTCTGTCCTTCCTGTCTATATTTGGTGCCCTGCCGAGGAAGGACAGTTTTATCCAGGTCGAGTGTCAAGATGGTGGCTGAAACATTCACTTGCCCACTTAAGTCAGTCGCTGAAATCACTTGGAGCTGAACTTGTGCTGATCAAAACCCACAGTACTCTTGAGGCTCTTTTGGAGTGTATAAATGCTATTCAAGCTACAAAAGTAGTGTTTAATCATCTCTATGGTAAGTACTGATGTTTAAAAGGTAGATTAGCCTGGTTTGAATTGCTTCCTAATCTATATCTGAAACCACTAAAATTTTGGATTTCCCGAAGTTAAATATTAAAGAAGAAAGGAGCAATTCACTTTGAAAGTTTAGAGACTGAGGGCAGAGCATCTAGGTAGGGTAGTACTTGAAGACAATCCAAGAGTTGAGTTCTGAATGTCCTCACGATATTTTCTGTTGCTATCTTTTGGCTTATAACAATTTCTTGAATACGTGATTAATAGAAGTAAATGAACGTGACATCCATAAATGGGAAAGGAAAAGTTGCATGAACATTGTGGTATAGTCCAGTTCGTAAGGCATATTAATCAAGACTTGAAAACTTTGCTTTGTATTCAACTAAGTTATTAGTGACATTTGATTAGGAATGACAAAATACTCGGAGATGTATTGTGATGAGATGTTAGAGAAGTGTAAGTTAAGAGTTTCTAAAACTAGGAAACAATTCATCTTTAAACGTTGAATTTCAAAAATACTTTGTAAGCGCTTTCCTGAATTGGAAAATTATGAGTCAGGCTGGAGTTTCCTAAAGTAGAACTTGATTGCGCTGCACGTCAACATGGTTAGTGATCAGAGCTATACCACAACTTGAATCATTTCTCTTCTGTCACATCGGACTATATATTTAGGTCAAAATTTCTTAATGTAGGAATGAACAATGCTTATTTGTTGAATGTGAGTTTGGATGATAATACTTTATAGTACTTTGATTCTCTAAATAGTTCCTTGCATCATGTAACATATACGATGAACTATTTGAGTTAATGTTCTGGTTCATTGAAATACCGTGCTTGTGAGGCATACATGTTGCAAGTGTTGCCGTCATGCTTAGTAAATTAGTGAGTGTTAGTCCAAACTAGACAAGGAGGAAATATTCATTCATTCTTTATATGCCAGGGCATTTCCTTACAGCACATCATATAGCAGATAAACGACTTTTTTAAAGAACCACTATATCTTGCAAAAGATTATCTGAAGCAATTTGGATGAGCGCTTTGTTACGACCTAAATAATGTTATAACCTATTCCTCCACCAGAATGTGCGAGATATCTGATATCTATTCCTTGCCTTAATTATTCTATCAGATCCTGTTTCACTTGTCCGAGATCACAGCATCAAAGAAAAACTAGTAGAACTTGGTCTATCTGTGCAAAGCTACAATGGGGATTTGTTGTATGAACCATGGGAGATATATGATGAGATGGGTCATGCTTTTACAACCTTCGATACTTTTTGGAACAGATGCTTGCAAACGCAAGTAGCAGCTGCATCACTTATTCCTCCTTGGCAACTAATTCCTGCTGAAGGTATAACTGTAAATGCAAGTTATTATGAATTGATCCTTCTTCGTATAATATGATGGCTGGCAAGGTTACAGTTAGACTTTCAAGATATGTTTCAACCAATGTGGTTAACAGAGCCTCACAATAAGCAGTATCTCCTTTTGGTATAAAAATTAGCTGTGAGGTCTTATTTATTTATTTATTTATTTTTACGCAGTACATTATGAGATATAATACTGATGTGATCGTACTCTTCTCTTCGCATATCATTTTGCTTTCAAATTGAGATATGGATTTGAGAGAGAAACATCTACTGTAACAGATAAATATGTCTGGTGAAATTTTGTTCTCTTCCTTTGTCGATGGCAGGAACAGTTAAGAAATGTTCTGTTGAGGAACTAGAACTTGAAGACGAATCAGAAAAGTCCAGCAATGCATTATTGGGGAGAGCATGGTCCCCGGGTTGGAGGAACGCTGATAAGGCTTTGACTGAATTTGTTGAACACCACCTACTTCACTACTCAAAGAATAGACAAAAGGTTGGTGGAGACTCCACTTCGCTCCTGTCCCCATATCTTCATTTTGGAGAGTTGAGTACAAGGAAATTATTTCAATTGGCACGCGTGAAGCACATATTATGGGCAAATGAAGGAAATATCGCAGGTGAACAGAGTGTCACACTTTTCCTCAGGGCCCTTGGACTTAGAGAGTACTCACGTTATCTTTGCTTCAATTTCCCATTCACTCATGAGAGACCATTGCTTGGGAACTTGAGATTTTTTCCTTGGAATTCTGACCTGGCCCGTTTTAAGGCTTGGAGGCAGGGCAGGACTGGCTACCCTTTAGTTGACGCAGGAATGAGAGAACTCTGGGCAACAGGATGGATACACAACAGAATACGAGTTATAGTTTCTAGTTTTGCTGTGAAATTCTTGCTTCTTCCCTGGAGATGGGGAATGAAATATTTCTGGGACACACTTTTAGATGCAGACCTTGAATGTGATATCCTGGGTTGGCAGTATATCTCTGGGAGCTTACCGGACGGTCATGAACTTGAGCGCATGGACAATCCAGAGGTCTGTCATGTTTTCTTATGTTAAAATGTTATCTCGATGGCTTTATGACATTTAAGAGAGGATTATCTAATCTTTATAATTGCTTCTCATTTTTAAGCTTAGGTAGTTGGCAAAGTGTGCATAACTTTATCAAATCATATGCTTTGGATTTGTTTTTTTGGCCATATTTTCTTGCATATTTGACACTATCTGAAAGGTTTACATATCTGATTCAAGGCACTAGTAAATGTAACTGTTAATCTATATTTATGCAAAAGTTCTGATTCATGTAGTACAGGGGATATCATTGTGCATTTTGAGAAATAGTTAGCTGTATCTCTAAGTAAGGTTGTAATATATGGGGAATAAAGCGTTGCTAAAATTTTATGCTTTAAGGAATGTAAATTTCGTTTGGCCCCTTTCTGGCTACATATATAAGAAGTAAATTCTGGTTTTTCAGAGCCAAAAAGCTTCCAAAAGATTAAAGGAAACACTCTGACTTCTTTATTTCCTCTTTTGCTCTTTCTTTGGGGGCAGATTCAGGGGGTTAAATTTGATCCAGAAGGAGAATATGTAAGGCACTGGCTGCCTGAATTAGCAAGAATGCCAACTGAATGGATCCATCATCCTTGGGATGCACCACTTACAGTGCTCAGAGCAGCAGGTGTTGAGTTGGGTCTTAATTATCCAAAACCAATCGTCGAGGTCGATTTGGCCAGGCAACGGCTGACCGAAGCAATTTTCAAGATGTGGGAAACTGAGGCAGGGAACTCAGATGGGACGAATGAAGTAGTTGTTGATAACATCAATGGTTTTCGAAACTCGGACATTCCAAAAGTTGTTTTGAAGGAGAAAACTCCATGTGCTACTATTTCAGCAAATGATCAGAAGGTGCCGACACTTCAGAATACCAAGAATGCTGTTTCTCCTGATAAGAAAAGATCAAAAGGTATGGAAGAAGGGGGAGAAAACCAGAATAGTTTACAGAATCACAAAAATGGCACAGAGGCATCCAGCATTGATCAAGGTATGTGCTCCACGGGTGAATCTTCTTCTAGTAAGAAGCAGAAGAGTGTAACCTGTGCTAGTACATATACTTTTTCTGTTCCCCAACAGTGTTCCCCATCTTCTGAACTGAATCGGCCATGGCAAGAACAGATTGACATGGAGCAGAGTACAAGTAAAGATGGTATGCTGCCTCACAGCACATATTCGTTTTTTTTTTTGGTTTTTTTTGGGGGGGGGGGGGAGTAGGTGAAAGATAGTCTTTTGACATTGTTAGATATCTTAGTAGAGAGCATCTCTAGGACGCTTAGCGGTTGCCTGGTTCAATTAATCAAACTCTCTATGAAGTTAACTTCATGAGAAATATCTAAAAAGTACTTATTGGGAAGTTAATCTCTGAGAAAGTTTATATGTACATGGTCTGCAGACAGTTTTGTTGAATAATTCATAATTGCAATGCAGGAACCATCGGAAGTTAAATTTAGTGCTTTTCACATAAATTTCACTAGAGAAGCTGCATCGCGGACTGGGAGAGTAGCATCTTTTGCTGTATTCAAGTGCTGCATTATGCTATTGAATAAGATCGAGTTAGCTTGTGTTCTCCTTGTGTATATTCTGAAGTTGACCTAGACCTAGACATGTGCATACATATATAATCATAGGTTTGAGGTTAGATTTTGAGATAAAAAGAACTCGAGACCTATGAATACTTTGAAGGTAGAACTGTGTTAAATACATATCTGCTAATGCCATTGTATTAGAAGTTAAGCATACTTTGAATTACGAGCTTTTTTGACGAAACAGTTTGGTTTTACGTTGAAAATTATTAAAACTTCTGGTTTTTGTGGTTTCCAATGCAAAACCAAACACGTACTAGATGTTAAATATAACATATTGGATCAAAATATCAATGAATCAGTTGATGAAGAGAGTGGCTCATATGTTGCAGTATATTTAAATGCAAATTTATTTTTCTTTTGTTTTGATACTTCTCGAGATAATTAAAATAAAGAGCACGAGAAGCATCTCAATCAGTTATTAGAGTTAAAGCAGAGCCAAAACAGAAGGTCACAAATGAGATACTAGTAGATTAACCAAGTTATTATTATAAGAATAAAAAGAAAAACCATTTTGGTCACCGTTATGGAAGATCTGGTCTCCTTAATAAAAAAAAAGTAATTGTTGAGAACGATACGATGATGGCAACTTCATGCAATGCTTTTGTACCAAATAAATCGTGAAAAGCTATTTATATCATATAATTAAATCAAAAAAATAGCCTATCACCGATTGCTTAAGCCTCAGCAATAAGAAAGAAGGCCTGAAAAAGAGATATTACATATGTATGGATTTGTTTTCTGTGAGAAACAGACATTTTCACACTCAGCAATTGGTTGGTTTTATGGATGCTGCTATTAAGGGTGGAAACAGGCCAGGCCAGGCCAGGCTCCACCTCAAACAGGCCAGGCCTGGTTGGGGGGAGGTTGGCCTGGCATGGCCTGTGGCCTGTGTACAGGCCACATTTTTGGCCTGAGCCTGGGCCTATTTTAGGCCTGGCCTGGCCTGTGGCCTGTATACAGGCCTGTTCCATATTCCTTTTTTTCCCCACCATTCAAGTATTCAAAATTGCAGCTCTGATCAGCCATGCAAAACAAATCGTTGAAGAAGATGA
>JANTPZ010069622.1:0-13552 GCA_025593235.1 Vachellia pachyceras | reverse complement strand
ATACGCACCCCAAGAACGCTAAACAAAGGTTGACGATCCACTTGAACCCTTGAGCACGAAAGAACAAGGACCCGAAGTGTTGGAAGACCACAAGGTTGATTAAGCCTTGATAAGTCGTTAGTTCAACAAAGAACCCTAGAGAGAATCCTCTCTCAAGAAGCAACTTGCACAATGCAAAGTTTATGATAATCTCCAATCTGGTTTTCAGAATGTGCATTACAATGTATTTATAAAGGTTACATTCTAAAATTCTAAAAGATAAGATGTAATCTAAAATCTAGAAAGATAAAATTCAAATTGCAAGATAGTATCTATTCTAAAATCTAGGTAGAAGAGTATTCAACAGATACTATCCTAACTAATTCTGAAATTCAAATTTTAAAACTGATACTATCATAAAATCTAGCTAATTTAAATTCAAATTACAAGTTTTCGCATAAAATAAATAAGCAATTTCTAATATGCATTTTAGGCCCAAAATGTGATTATTTAGGCCCAAATGAGTCCTCATGTGTATAGCCCATGGTCCAAACCCTTTCATTTGAAGCCTCCAAGTCCAAAATAGGATCTGCAGGTCCATTTTCAGCCCAAATCAAGTTAATGACGTCCTTGGAGTCTTCATCTTCATTTGTTGCGTGAAACTAGATCGCATCACTATCTGATAAAACTCGAGCATCAAAGAGATCTCTCAATACTTTAAAAAAAACTCGATAATCAATGGAAGTGTTAGTATTAAAAACCCCTACAAACACTTGAGTATCATTATGAAAACTTTAGTATTATAATAACATCTTAACACTTTCATCTGAACTCAAGAATGATTAAAAATATTCATATTTCTCCATTACAATACCTTTAATAGAACTCGAGTATCAACAAAAGTATTGTAAAAACTCGAGTATTATACACTAAATTCGAGTACTTCTTTATAAACTTTAGTTTTTGCTGATGTTCAAACAACACTCGAGTGTTGAAGAGCATACTCGAGTACTAACTTTATCTGACAGTATCTTAGTATGTCAGAAGGACCAACTTTATACAAAATCTTTCCCTTTTTATGCTTCATTTATTTAAATCTCACCTGCTCTCACAAATGATTCATCTTCTTACTTAGCAACAGGAAATTGGTCTTCTTATTGTTTCTATGGCTAGGGTCAATGGACAAAATCCCAGGCAACGTCTATACTATGTCAAAGACATTTTATTGCAAAACATTTGAACAATGAATTTGAGTGTAACAGAAACAAAGTTTTTTCTAACGAATTAATCTTCTTCAACAAGCACTTGTTTCTTGTCTGAACTCCAACGGCTACTTAAACAGAAAATTTCCCAATGGTTGTTCTCTCTCTTTCAACAAACAATTATTTTCAGAACATATCAGAGTTTAAAAGACAGAACACCAGAGTCAAAGCCCAATGGAAAATACGATGCTCCTCTCCAACGGATATATTTTGACAACATCTATAAACAAGAGGAATCAACCAACGGAGAAAAGAGAGACGAAGTATATGAAGTCACCGAGCATAATGTGTATAGTGTGGATTTGAGGAAATCGCACAACAATGTTAGGGCTATGATATTATACTTCTCCATGAGCTTCAGTATTAACATAATCCGCTTGATAGAGTGAAGCATTTCCCAAATGTAATCACCCCAAACTTCTAAAAGTAATTTCTAGTAATTTCATTCTTACTCTATCTAATTTCATTCTCTGTTTTATTAACTCATGATTTGGATATTGTGACTAATCGAGATTCAAATAGAAAAATTTTGAAACACCCAATTCACTTTCTTAAGGGTGAAAGCCATCCTAATAAAAATCTAACCTAAATGTGAACTTAGTGCAGTCAGGTAACTATATTATAGCTCTTAATGTAATGGTGACTAGTGCAGACACCTAGATAGTAGATTCTGGAGCAACAAGTCATATGTCTGGTAACAAATCTTTATTTAAAGGAATCAAGTATTGCCATGAGAATCTTAGAATAAAAGTGGCTAATGGATTATATACAAAGGTTGATTGGGATTGTAGTGTTGTCTAAAGACCTTGAAATTCACAATGTATTTTTTATGCCTATCCTCACATGCAATTTAATTTCTGTGAGCAAGCTTACTACCAATCATGATTGTTGGGTGATATTTAACTCAAAAATTGTGTATTTCAGGATTTGACATCGAGGAGGAGGATTGGAATCCCTGCTAAGGAATGGGATGTACTCTATTATCTTAAAGAATCAAGCAACAAGAAGAATGGAGCAAGGAATACATTGGTTAGCTCCAACTCTGATAATAAATATGTACTCTTGTGGCATACTAGGTTAGGTCACCCTAATTTTAATTACAAAATCTTAAGCTACCTCAAACTCAATCCCGGAAGAGGAACTTATTTTAAAAGGGTCAAGTGCTAGAAATATGGAAATCTACGCTGATACAACTCATGCTAGATCTATGGATAACTAAAGATCGACAACGGGTTATTACACATATGTTTAGGCAATCTTGTCACCTGGAAAAGCAAGAAACAAACAATGGTATCCAGAAGTAGTGCTGAAGCTGAATTAAGAGCATGAGCTCTTAGGGTATGTGAAGGAATCTGGCTCATCAGACTTGTAAAAGAGTTAATAATTCCATACATAGGCCCTCTGAACCTCTGATGTGATAACAAGGCAAGCATAGAGATTACCAAGAACCCAATCTATCATGATCGAACAAATGTTGAAATTGATTGGCACTTCATCAAAGAGAAAGTTGAAGGTGGCATCATCAAATTGGATTATGTACAGTCAGCAGACCAAGTTACAAACATTATGATCAAGCCTCTCCTTTAAGTCAAATTTCAAGGGCTTTGAAGCAAGCTGGGAATGATAGATGCATATTCTCCATCTTGTGGGGGAGTGTCAGAAATCAAATTTGAATCATATCTTTTCCATATTTATTTCCTATAATATTGCCTAGGATTATAAGAGAATATATCAACATCAATATTTATTATAATGACTTGATTGTAATAGCTGATTATGCTCCCTTTAATTGAGCCTTCAACACCTATATTTTGTACCCCTTTCTTACAATAATACACACAACAATGAGAATGATTCAGTCTCTCACATGATAAGGAATCTCTCTTACTCTCTAATCCTTTTCTTTTTCCTTATCATTTTTTCGCTTAATTTCATCGCAATAACCCAATGTCTTCAATTTTTTGATTTCAACTTGCAAAATTTTACTCCACTCTAAATCCCTCACAACAAACCGCAGTGGGTGGAAGAATTTGTTGGCTTTCTCATGCCTCCTAACTTGGTATTTTCTAGCAAGGTTGGTGATTGTGAACTTGTATTATAAAAAAAAAAAAAGAAATCTATGGATTTGCGAGCATCCCCAATATGCTACTTAACGAGATTCATCACAGACTTGCATTTTTCATGAGAATATGGACGTGAAGTCATGTCGAAAAGGGAGATTTCTTCATTAAAATTTGTCGGTAGTTTGTTAGCTGATTTGATAGGATTTTTTGTTTCGGTTTTTAAAAGGGAGAAATTATAGGAGATTTTTATCTGATTTTATGGTTTCTGTTACATACTCACTCGTGCATATATACGGTGTATAGTTCAATTAAATCTTAATCTGAATAACATTTTTATCAGATTCTACATGGTATCAGAGCCTACCAGTTTTCGGAGACTCTGACCTTCGTTTCTTGCCTCCCATGGCAGTTGGGAGCACTTTTGCCTATCCAGTCGACGTTGTCCAGGTCTCGTCTCATCAGTTCACGTCATCCACAACGCGCCCAGATCATGCCTGTCTTCTTGTGTTGCCATCCATCAATGTGTTCGCCGTCCCAATCGCCTCAAGTTGCAAACCTGACCTCAGGTTGCCATTTGATTCAGTAGAACAAAAAAAAGTCCCTAGTTGCAATCGATGTCGAGAATCAGTTCGTCTCCCCAGGCTTCGTCCTCCGCCTTCGTCTCGTCTCCCAGTAGATCGCGTTCATGTTGCGACGTCCAGAAACACAGTTTGCGTTGTAAGTCCAATGCGTCATAGTTCCTCCAGTTCGCATCGCAGTTCATCCACTTGCTCGATCGCTCTATCTCGCATGACTTGATTCTCGTCCCCAACCAATCTCCACCAAGCTTCATCCGTGGCTTCACCCTGTTCGTGTTGTTGTCTTCATCCTCATGCTCATCGGCATCAGTGCTCGTGCCCGCACTCGCTCACCGTCCCCAAGCTCGTGCATTCCAGTTCATTCGTGCCAAAGAGAAGTTTAAAAAACATTGAAGAATTTTTCATTGGCCTTGCCTAGTCCAGGAAGAATTGTCCCTGCGTTTATTGGCCCATATCGTTCGTGCAGCCCAGATCGCGCTCAGGATTCTTCCCAAACCAGTTTATTTAGAAGGGAGTTGGTAGTTTGTTTAAAAAATAGAGGGAGAAAAAAAGAGAGAAAGGAAAGAAGAAAAAGAAAAAAGGTAGAAGGAATATTTTTATTATTATTTTTTCTTTTCTAATTCATGGCCAATTCTTCCACTAGTACCTAAGAGTTAACCCCTCTGTCAGCCAACTCCGCCCCACGCTCGGCTCGGCCCATTCTTGAAAACTTAGCAAGTTTAATTGTTCCAGAGAAGCTCACAGGGGAAATTATCTTGAATGGGCCCAATCCATTTGGCTCGTGCTTCAAGGCCATAATAGGCTAGGGCACATCACCGACCAGTCCCCCCAACCTTCAGACGTTCAAGCTGCTACAACTTGGGAGGCCGAGGATGCAATGGTTTGTTCATGGCTTGTCAACGCCATGGTGCCTACAGTTCACCGTTGCTTCATGTTCCTCTCTCCTACCCATGCGATGTAGGAGGCTATCCGCAAAGCATATAGTGATGGTGCAGATATTTCTTGATTATTTGAAATCTTGGGCGTTAAAACAAGGATATCTTCCCCTAGGTTTCTACTTCCTTGCCAAAACTACCCTTTGGCAAGAACTTGATTTACTTAGTGATGATACTCCTTGTTGTGCCTCGCATGCTGCCGCATATCAGAAGAAGTTAGAGAAAGAACGTCTTTTTAAGCTGTTGGCCAGTCTCAACCCCTCATTTGATGATGTTGGAGGTCGTATTCTTAGTCAGGACCCGCTTCCCACTATTCGTGCGGCATTCACCATCCTCCACGGAGAGGCTTCTCACAACAAGGTAAGGTTGGGAGGATAATCGATATCAGCCTCTCATCTTTCTGCTATTGACGGATCTACCCTTGTTGTACATGGTCTTGATCAACGCTCCACCAAAAGTCGGATAATGTGTGATCATTGCCACAAACAGGGTCACACAAAGGACAAGTGTTGGGATCTCCACGGTAAGCCCCTAATTGGAAACCGCGGCGAGATAAGGACCGGGGTTACGTAGTCGAAGTTACATCCATTAAGGCAACTGATCCCTCTGATCCATGCCATCAAACTGCTCAGCTCAGTCTAATTCTTGAGTGACTCGCTGCCTTAGAAAGTACTCAGCAACCAAGAGAACCTCATGTTGCTACCGTCGTTCATAGAGCTAATTTTTTCAAAGCCTTGGTCGCGATTAAAGGTATGAGTTATGGGCCTTGTTGGATAATTGACTCAGGGGCCTTAGATCACATGATTGATGACCTGTTCTTATTTTATCATTATACCCCTACCAAGACACACCTTACTGTTAAAATTACTAATGCTTCTGATTCACTTATCGCTGGTTTTGGGAGCATCAAAGTTTCCGCTGCACTTACTCTTCACACAGTCTTGCATGTTCCCAATTTGAAGTGTAACTTGATTTTTGTGAGTCAGATAGGATGAGAAGAACGTTATCATGCTGATTTTTTGCTACTCATGTGTGTTTCAAGGCCTGCTTACAGGGACAACGATTGGAGTGGCCAGGATGCATGATGGACTCTATTATCTGAATATTTTTCTAGTTTTTGTATTGGTTTTTCTATAAAGTGTCTCTCCCTAAGACTGATAATGTGGAGTTATGGCACAAACGGCTAGGTCATCCAAACTTTTATTACATGTCTCAAATGTTTCCTTCCATTTGGTCGAATAAAAATTCTTCTGAATTACATTGTGATTCCTGTGAGCAAGCTAAACATCATTGCACTTCTTTTAAAATTACCCCATATTGTGCGTCAAAACCATACACCACTATCCATAGTGATTTATGGGGATCCTCTAATCACACTAATTCCAAGTGGTTTATCAGTTTCATTGACGATCATACTTGTGTTAGTTGGATTTTCTTGCTTAAGGATAAAATGGATGTTTACCAAACTTTTATGGATTTCTATCACATGATTCAAACCCAATTCCAAACCAATATTCAACTCCTCCACACTGACAATGGTACCGAATACTTTAACCAATCACTCTCTTCATTCCTCAGGGCTCATTGCATTGTTCACAAAAGCTCCTGTCCTTATAACCCCCAGCAACATGGTATTGCCGAACGGAAAAACAGACATATCCATGAAACTGCTCGAGCCCTCCTTTTCAGCAGTCATGTTCCATTATACCACTAGGATGATGGTATTCTTACTGCCACGTTTCTAATTAGTTGAATGCCCAACAAACCCTTATCCTATCTCACCCAAGTTCTCCATGAATATTACAATCGCCCCTACCTTGAAAATACATTGCCATTGCGGGTCTTTGGTTGTACCACCTATATCTATCTCCATCACACGGGTAAGCTTGACTCTGGAGCTGCCCGATGTATATTTCTTGGCTACTCTAGCTCATATAAGGGGTACAAATGGTATGATCCCATGTCCAAACATCTTTATATCACATGTGATGTCACCTTTCATGAACACCTCCCTTTTTACTCTCTGTCTTCAATTCAGCCTGAACCTGAGACACCAGTACCAACTCAACCTGCTCAACCTGAAGTTCTTATTGAGCCATTCCCATTCCCTATTCAAACTAAGAGTGTAGAAATACCTCCCACATAGGAGAATACCGATTTAGGGGGAGACACAACTAAACAATTACAAGTCTATACAAGATGACGCAAAGTCGGTGAGGTTCATCAAGCACCCAACACACTCCAAGAGTCGAAACCGAACATAGGTTTGGATAAGGTACAAAAGGTAAGTACGGAAAGTCATAATGATCTTGACCGACCTATCGCATTCCGGAAACAGCCTAGGACATGTACTAGACATCCTATTAAAAAGTTTGTTATGTATCAGGCGCTTTCCTCAAAATATAGCGCATTTATCTCTCATCTTGATAATGTCAGGATCCCAAATAATATTGATGAAGCCTTGGCTAGCGCAGAATAGAGACAAGCTGTGATGGAAGGAATGAGGGCCTTAGAGGATAATGAAACTTGGGATGTGATGGATCTGCCCGGAGGCAAGAAGGGTATTCACACCCAAGTACAAGGCAAATGGAAGTCTTGAGAAATACAAGGCAAGATTAGTCGCACAAGGTTTCTCTCAGATTTATGGTATAGATTATACAGAGACTTTCGCCCCTGTTGCAAAACTAAACACGATCCGTGTCTTGTTATCACTTGCTACTAATCTAGATTGGCCATTGCATCATATGGATGTCAAAAATACTTTCCTAAATGGTGAATTAAAGGAAGAAGTGTATATGAAAATGCCTCTGAGCTTCCTTGAGAAAGGGGCAAGCCGAGTATGCAAACTGAAGAAGTCATTGTATGGATTAAAACAATCCCCCCGAGCATGGTTTGAAAGGTTCACTCGAGTCTAAAGTCACAGGGCTACATATAGGGACAAACTGATCACACCATGTTCTTCAGGCATTTAAATGGGAGGATAGTAGTTCTTGCAGTATATGTCGATGCCATTGTCCTTACAGGTGATGACCCACTGGAGATCGATCGTCTTAAGGGAGCATTAAAATAAGAATTTCAGGTTAAAGATTTGGGAGAAATGAAATACTTTCTTGGTATGGAAGTTGCAAGGTCAAGAAAGGGAATCTATATCTCACAGAGAAAATACATCCTGGACCTTCTAAAGGAGATAGGAATGTTAGGATGAAGGCCTAGTGACACTCCCATACGAACTAACAAAATTAACAATGATGCAAAACTTGGGAAGGCTGTGGACATCGGACAATATTAGATAATGGTGGGGAAGTTGATTTACTTATCTCACACTCGACCAGACATCGCATTTGCTGTCAGCATGGTAAGTCAACATTCTCACGATCCTAGGCAAAAGCACCTGAATGAAGTTTACATGATCATCAGGTATCTAAAGGGCTCTCCAGGGCTTGGTTTACTGTTTAAGACTGATCACAGAGGAGTAGACATGTTTACATACGCTGACTGGGCAGGTGATCAAGATAGAAGGTCCACTTCAGGGTACTTCACATTCGTCTGGAAAATCTTGTGACATGGAGAAGCAAGAAGCACAGTGTAGTAGCAAGGAGTAGTGCTGAAGCAGAATTCAGAGCAATAGCGCTTGGAATTTGCGAAGGGATTTTGGTCAAAAGAGTTCTTGAAGAATTGAAGATGGTTGTAAATCTACCTATCAAGCTCTATTCAGATAACATGGCAACCATTAATATCTCTCACAACCCAGTCCAACATGATAGGATGAAACATGTAGAAATAGACAGACACTTTATAAGAGAGAAGGTCGATAAAGGAATAATCGAGATTAAATATATACCATCTCAACAGCAAACAACAAATGTTCTCACTAAAGTCCTTGCCCGAGACAAATTCGGATACTTCATTGGCTAGTTGGACATTATCAACATCTATACTCCAACTTGAGGGGAAGTGTTGGTAGTTTGCTACCTGATTTGATGGGATTTTTTGTTTCAGTTTTTGAAAGGGAGAGATTATGGGAGGTTTTTATCTGATTTTATGGTTTCTGTTACATTCTCACTCATGTATATATAAGAGGGTGTATAATTCAATTGAATCTTAATCTGAATAACATTTTTTATCATATTCTACAAAATTCAAAGATAGGGCCCAATTTTACTTTATTAATTAATTGAAAAGCACACATTAGTTGTGTAAATATTAGAGAAAAGAGAGCTTAATCACGAGATTCCTTCCTTATTACCAAATCCGACGGCAATGTTGCATTATCATTATTTTAAATAAGCATTAACTAAGATCAAGGATAAATTTAGCATGTGAAGCTCCATATTCATGACTTGTCTACTCAGCTATACAACGAAAAGTCCAAGAACTAATGCAATTCCTCTTTTTTCTCGTCAATAGAGCACATGCAATATATATATAGATATAGATATAGGATAATACACTTCGGTATAATCTAAATACATTAACTTGTATTTGACAGTCAGTTCTTAATTTAAGAAAAAATAAATCTTGTCCCCAAGAGTTTGGACTACAAAAAGAAACAGTCATCTGAAATGTTGACTGTACACCAACAAAAGATTCAAGGGAAATTTAGTCTTAGGTCTTAAATAAGCAAGTTATTTAAGGATGGTCCCATGGAGGAAAATGTTTAATGAGAGGTCCCAATTAACAACATAAGGTCCTTGTATTAACAACATCATGTGCTTTGTTGACAATACCTCATGTTGTCAATGAGACCTCTCACTAAATATTTTCCTCCATGGGACCATTCCTTAAATAACTTGCTTATTTGGGACCTAAGACTAAATTTCCCATTTCCAACTTCCTACTTTGATTTGTTAAAGAAAAGTGCCGCCATCGCTATATTCAATGGGATCAGCAAGCCAACATCTTCATCTTGAATAACAGACATGTCCAAACAGCTGGTTCATGAAATAAAATTTAATCAAAACATTTGCAGTAACTTGCAATCAAAACTTCAGCTCATCCAACTCTTGATACTGAAAATTAGGATCAGTTAGTTGGGAGAAAATTTGAATCCTTGCCATGTTAATATTAATCTTTCCTTAAGTTCCATACCTCAATAACTTCAGGTGACTACCAAAAAACACAAGCACTTCTCATTTGTGTATCTTGTGAAGAAACCGCCAGTATGGAATTAGCTTGTTATCCATAGGTATTACATCCTTCCATCTTCCTGTACAAAATATTGCATATGCGTCAGCTGCATACCTGAATGAAATAGAATCAGTCAGTCAAGATAGCCTCAGCCAGATAAAACTGACTAAAAATGATAATTAAATAACCAATAAAACAAAAATGCACATTCTAACATACCTGTCAATGCCATGTAGCTCCGTGATATGAGTCCAAGTATCTTTCAGATACTCTAATGAAAAGGATTTTATCTTCGGAGCCCTGGTGTTCTGTAGACCAAGACTGGAGATTACCTTTATTATTTCATCAACAGGAACCTGAGTGCAAGTTTCAGCATCTGGACAAAGATGAAAAAAATTTGAAATCGCCCCTTCCACCTGCATTTCAAGTCATTATAGCACGAAAATTAGATTCATTCAAAACATGTTCCATATATTGCTTTCCAAAAACTGTCTTACAAAGTGGATATGAATAATATGACGACCTTATTAAGATTATAGAAAAAGGTGCAAACGAGCAAATATTTTTTCCCCGATAGAAAATGAAAAGCTAAAAGGCCTTTTAAAAATATACCTGTTTTCCTCTAGTGCGATTAAGAAGCATACATATGATTTCCACTTTCCATGGGTCATGGGCATACTCTTCTTGGAGTAAACCATAGACAGAGCGTGGAGGCTTCCAAGTGTTGTCTGGAGTCTTCTTTCTATAGGCTTCCTTTTTTTTCTCGAACTTGGCAAGAAGGGGTACTTTGCTTTTGGTCAAAGGGCCATTATAAGAAAATACTGAATGCTCCTCAATTTTCCCATTGTCATATTCAAATACAATTGAATCGCCCTCTCGGCTCCATCTTACCATTTTAGGCTCAATTTTTCTCGCAGTTTTTCTTTTCGGGGGTGGACGTATAGAAGAATGTTCACATTCCATTTCCCTAACATTAACAAAATAGTATCTATGTTTCAAAGAAAATTATAAACTTTGGAAAGAGACGCACGGGAGTAATACGTACTTATAAATATTTTTCTTGTGCTGCTGAAAATCTTTGAGTATCTGACGGTTCTTTTCAATATATCTTGAAAGCACAATGATATTCCCGTCAGCAAATTCAACGACTATTTTATGCTCACTTGCTCTATCCATTATTGATTTCACTCCTTCAAAGTCTGCACAATGATACTCCATTTTCCTAACAGCAGCATAAAAATCATATATATTTTAAAACAAGATACAAAATCCTGACAAGGGAAAGGCAGAGACGTATCGATTAAAGCGTACATGAGGGAGTCGGTAAAAATGGGGGACGGTTGGAAGTTTGTCGAAGCTTGGATTGATGAAGATGGTGAATTGTGAAATGGGGAAAGAGGAGGTATGTTGGCTTTGGAGTTCTTCTCACCCAAACAACACAGGAGCCTGAATCCAGCTCTACGTTTAGCAACCTTCTGCTCTTTTGTTTTCCCCTTCAATGCATCATGCTTGTCAGCGCTGAAACAATATTAATATTTCAGAAAAAAAAATATTAAACTTGACGAGAAAAACTAACGACTTACTATCCATAGTTGAATTCAAAGCTTTCAAAGGGAATGGGCATTTGTTCATTGAGGCTCTTATTTCTCTTTCGTGGCTGAATATCATCAACAATCTGACTGCTCTTTTTCAAGCATTCCAAAACCAACAGGTTCTTTCCGTTAGCGTATTCGACAACAGCTTCAACATCACTTTCTCCCTCTGTTACTGATTGCTCTCCAAATTCTGCAGCGCTATCACACTCCATTTTCCTAACAGCAGCATAAAAGCATGTTTAAAACAAGATACAACATAACGAAAAGGGCAGAGAGGATATCGACTAATGGGTACCTGAGGAAGTGGGTAACGTGGGAAGACGATTGGAAGTTTCTACAAGCTTCGATTGGCAATGATTGTTTCCAGTTTCCACTCTCACTTTGCCGCCAGGAACTGAGAAGTCGAATGGGGGAACCCGGCTAAAACTTAAAAGAAACTACGCATGTGACCTAATCAGGACAAAATGGTCCTTTCAATGGAAAGCTAAATATTTTAATATTTCCCCTAACCCAGTTTACCGCCACTGATCGGAATTCGGAAACGGCGGCAAACTCTTATTTTGTTGGTGATAACGGACATGTTTGTAGGAGAACGTTTGAGTAAATCAAGACTGAAATTCTTGTATGTATTTACTTTAAAAACTGTAAATTATATTTAAAAAGTAGTTCCATTATTAATTTAACAAACTCAATGGACTCGTCTGAGAATACGGTGGAGAAGTACTTTTACGTAAGCCGAAGTAAATATGTGAAGGGATTATCTCGTTTTACAGAAAAACACTGTTGAAGATGCTTTTGATATTCCTTAACTCTTTGCCAAACAAGCCCAACATCTCTTTTTATGAGTGGAAAAAAATTATCTTCATAAGAACTTTATGTATGTTACAAAAATAATGAAAGTTGTGGATGTTCTTATACCACATAGGATTCCACTTTTTGGCATGAATGGTGTAGATGTTCATATGGCTCAAAGGATTCTATATTGTAGCATTATATCCTTTAAACTCCCATTAAAGGGTTCTAAGTGTATGTCCCCTATAACCCCCAATTGCACCATTAAGTTGCTTAATATCATTGTGTAATGTGTATCAATGCCTTGAACCTTATAAATAGGGAAACTGTTCTAAGCCAAATTGCACATCAAAGCCAAATTCCTATTAACCTCCTCTACTATTCTCTTCTACTCCCATATTCTCTAATTTTATAATACGTTATCAGCACGACGCTTTTACAAAGGTATACTTTTCTTATCGTTGTCTTAGTAATTTCTTCTTCTTCTTTTATTATTATATTTTATTTGATCCATATATCTATGATAATCTAAACTATTATATGGAATTAAAGATATTCTTTTAACGATTGTTTTATACATCGGGTTCCATAATTAGATTGGAGATTATTGTTACTTCATTTTAATATCCTTCACAAGTTTTTTATTTATATTATTTATATTAATTTATATTATATTATGTGGTTATTTATATTTTATGTCGTTATATTATATTTATATTTCATTTGTTTATTTACTTATTTAGCATTTGTATTTAGTTATTTTATTTCATGTTATATTATGTTATTTATATTGTGCTATTTATTTATATTATTACATCTATACATTTTTATTTGTTTATTGCCCATGCACACACACATATATATGCCATATTTATTTAATATTTATTGCATATTTATTTATATACACATTTATTTATATTGACATACATACATATATATAATATAAAATATATTATATTTATATTTTATTTGTCTATTTAATTATTTCGCATTTGTATTTAGTCATTTTATTTCTTGTCATATTATGTTATTTATATTCATTTATTTTATGTTATGTTCCTTTATTTTATGTTATTTTATTTTATTTTATTTTTGTTATTTACATTTCATTTATTTATGTTATATTATGCTATTTCATTTAGCAATTTAATATAGTATTTATTGTATTGTGTTTTAAATTATTACTCTTGCATTTTGTTATTTTATTGTATTTTTCATGTT
>JANTPZ010069550.1:4936-18349 GCA_025593235.1 Vachellia pachyceras | reverse complement strand
AAGAAGTATTTGTTAAAGGCATGAAAGAAAGAGAGCATAACATGAGTATTTTTAGCAGTTGGTACAGACAGAGACTGAAATAGGCCTTGCTGCTTGGGATCTGATCTGCATTTTGAGAAAGATGATGACCCTTTTTGAATGGTGCGGCCAAAGAGAATGAAGAAGAAGAAGAACCCCATTCTTTTGAAGTGGCTAGAGAGGACTTTATATATTCTTTAGTTCTCTCTGCCACGGCTAAAGTGCTTCATAATAATTAGTTTTGATTGTGTTCATCGTCTCTCTTCCCTTTGCTTCAAAATTAATATAACCTGAATTTGTTTCATATCTTGCCTGTTTGTTCACTCATTATCACTATATCCTTCTACGTCAAAAGCTGTTCTAAAAGGATAACAGATTACTCTGTTCATGGAGAAGCTCTGCCCAAAAAAATGTGAAAGAAAAGTTAACTTTTGAGAGAAATTGGTGCCATGGATTTGTGATGATTATGTAAAATGGTGGAGTGGGGGATGATATAAATATATAAAGCACATTCTAAGGTGATTAGCAGATCCACTACCAAATAACGTGTGTACCCCACCACTCTCCAGGCAGCAAGTATAAAGCACAAGAATAGGGATCTAAATTCTGAGGCCACTAATGTCCACATCCCATTCCGTGATGCAAATTGTATTTTTTTATATTAAAATATGTTTTTTAATGCAGTAGAACAGGCTTAGATCGTCATCGCAATGTAGATCCAAAAATCTGAATTTGAGGATCATGTTTGAATTGGATGACTAGGTCACACACACGTAAAATGCAGGCAGCAGCAAGCACTTTCAATATTAGCTCTCTGGTCAACTCGAAAAACACACAGTATGGCATAGGAACAAGCTGCTCCGAGAGGAGAGCCCGTGTTTTTAAGATGGGAGAATAACTAGGAAATAAACACTTATCTCCAAATTTAAGAACTACCTCGTCAAAGATATTTTTAAAAAAATGAATCAAAAGTTTTATCACTAGAAGTACACAGTAGCTTGTGGTCATCACTTTGTATCTTGGTTACACTTCTCACTTCAATTGAGTCACCCCTAACAATATCACCAGAATTAAGGAGAGCTGACCTAGACTTCAAGTCTTATTCTATTGAATTGAAATAGGAGTAATATTTTTAAAAAATTTATTAACGACCTTGATTTATATTATGAATTAAGATTTTCTTGTTAGAAAGAACCATATATTTAGAACCGCAAGTAGTGCACAGTAGTTTGGTGGTTGTCATTTTTTTTTGTGAACAACAAGCAAGTGGACCATTTGGTCCACACTCGGAACCCCCAGTATCCGGCACCTTTTTCTGAGTCCCTGGCCTTCTTTTAACTGGACCAAGTAATCTGGGGTAACCGACTAATCCGGAACGAGGAATACACGTGGCGCACCCCTTTAAGGTGCTTTGCACCAAGGGTGGGTTACCTTTACCTCCAAGCGTTGCTACCAGGGATCGAACTCTCGACCCCTGAGGGAGTGTCAGCCGCACTAACCACTGCACTTCGGCGCTTGTGGGTTGGTGGTTGTCATTTGGATCTTCACTATGCTCTCTTCAGATTATGTTATAAATCACCTTTAACTGTCTCACCAAAATCAAGGAGAGGCGGTTGACTCATCAACTTTATTTGAAAATAAAATATTTTTTCAATTTTGCCCATATTAAGAACGTAGACAAACACTGCATTAGATTTCAAGTCTTATCCTACTAAATTGTGATGGGGCAGTATTAAGGAAAAATCTTTTAATCATCCATTAAGTGACTTGTAGGATCAAATTTTTTCTAGAAAGCATTTTATATTTAGGAGGGGGTCCAAATTGAGGGTCCCATTTTCTGGTCACTAAAAAGCTCAATTAGTTAAGGAAGGAGTTATTGCTGAAATCAATGCATTAATACTAGAGAACATGTTTCTGTAGAAGGCGCATTCGTCATGGAAGCAAGAGAAAGATCGGATCTGGTCACCAAGTTTGATATTATATGATATAAAGATGCTTTGTCAAAAAAGAGATGCGCCTTTAAGGAGAAGCAAACTCAATCCTTCCTAAAGAAAAAGGACATATCCTACTTCCACCTTCCCCTAGTCCCTACCTCACCATATGGTTGGCAGGAAACTTGGCCTTCATTTCATAACTTTACTATAACACAATAAAAAAGAATAGAGAGAGAGAGAGAGAGAGATCATGTTCAGTCTTATTTTATCATGTCATTCTCTTAATCCCACTTCAAAACCTATTCACACTTGAGAGCAGAATGGGTGTGGCACTGGCACAAGATAACTTTCTTAGAGAGACAGCTCCATACCTGTAAGACCATTACTTATTCAAAGTAACACTCGTGTTTGTTGGAGCAAATATAGCTTTTTGATGCTTCATTGCTTCTTGACAAAGAGAATGAATAAGATCTTTGATCAGAACTCTGCAGAAAAAGGAACTCAAAAGTGTTACCCTTTCTGTTCTTATACTGATTCAAACGGTTACTAAATGCCATAAATGAATGTTATTGTTACCCCTTCATGAAGCTTCATCATCATATAGTAAGTTATAAAGAGAAGGACTTTGTGGTCTCCCAGAAAAATGGTGGACTGCTTGTGATATTGGCACGGCTCAATCAAATAACAGAGCTTTCGATTCACAAAGCACTGCCTTCTGATTGAACCGTACCAATATCTCAGGCACTACAACTTTATCAAGATTTATCATCATCACAAGCTCCTGCAATAAGTTAAAAACAGCTCACAACAAACAAAAACTTAAATACATACATGCAACAAGGAAAAGCTTACCCCCAGAACGCAGAGAAAGTTAACAAGAACCAGAGAGGACTAAAAGCTTAACTGAGGAACCTAATAATAGTGTCTCGTGTGATTCATGAGAATTAATGAATCAGAGAGAGGGGTGGGAGTAACAGAAAGAGGAAGAGCTTTAAATATGGTGGCATTTAATTCGTTAGCGACCCAACAACAAACAGGAGATGGACACAATAAATTTTGAAGCATGGTAGTGATTGGGGAAAGAGAAGAACATGTGTTTGAGTTTCTAAAGTAGAATCACAAGCTTAGAGAAGAAGGCATTGTTGTGGCAACCACATTTGAAATTCAAAAAAAGGAATTGGGTTGGTGCATTTAAGAGCTTCTGTTCATGGATTTCGAAGGGAAAATTAAATTCAGAGTGGTGAGAAAAAAGCGTTTAGGTGAGAGAGGAAGGTGATGAGCTTTGGATTGAGCAATTAGGAGTAGTACCAAACAGGCCATTCACTTTCTTCCTCATTCAAAGGCTGATATTTCTGAGAGTGGAGTTATTATATTAAAAAAAATGGCATCTTTCGGCAAGTATAGGTCCATAAAAGGAAGAACCTAGGAAATTATGAAGTTGATTTGAATCCTAGTCTATCTATTCTTGAGCCTGGAATTGCAAAAAAGAAGGGAATGGTATCAAATTTGCTGATTAGCGTGGCTGGTTGGAGTTTGCCAGGGGGACAAAAAGAAAAATGACTCTTTTTAACTAACTGCTAACAAATTTTTGTGCCATGCCCGCATCAAATCTGAGATTTTCCAGCTATTGCTCTGTTTATTCCTCTTATAACCCACCTCCAATGTCATTACCGAAATTAAGGACAGATTTAAAACTTTTACTCTGGTTAAAAATTCAATATTTTTTCAGTTTTAAATATAAGAATTAGATGAAAGATTTGCTTTTGTCATAAATATAGAAACTCAATCAATTTTACCTTCTAAATTTATAAATCTATTATTAAATTATTACTATTATTGATTGCAAATATTAAATGGTGTTTTATCCATGAGAATGATGATTAAGTGGGGCATTTTAGAGAAAATAATATAAATTTAATCAATTTAACTAACTTTCTTAATACATGTCACAAATATTTATCTAACTCCTATTTAGGATCGGATGGAATTCTAATTTCACTCTTACTTAAATACATATGATGTAATTGTGCAAAAAAAAAAACTATCTAATGTAAGTTTAGAAAAATGAAGAAATATTAAATAACGTGTTAAAACAATCTTTGATCATTTAAGTTTGTTATTATTATAGTTTTGATCCCTCAAGTTTAAAATCAATGATTTTGCTTTCTCAAGTATCATTTTATTTAAAACCTTGGTCCCTATAATCTAATAATATAATATTTTATTTTTTGCACAACTAAAATTTGTAATTACATGTTTATAATTTGTTATTTTTTGATAATTAAATAGTAATTCCTCCTGGTTTTATCATTAAAAAATGTAAACAAATGAGGCCAGTAGATGCCGTAGGTGAAGGGCAATTGAGGAGCAAACAGCAATAAATTGGAGGGGTAATAAATAGGCTAACAGGTTGTCTTGTGTCTTCTTTAATTAGCCATAAATAACTTTACTTGATGAGCATCTTTTTAACAGTTGAGACTTGAGATGGCCTCGCAACGAGTGGGAACATATTGTGAAGTGGCAATAAATTAGAGAGACAAAGGTGTTGCCTTTTTTCTGATACAAACAGTTCCGCAATTACATTCTTCTATTTCCATATTCATATGTAATAAACTTTGCTTCACAACAGATTTGGTTTAACAGAAAGGGTCGGTCCTCATAACTTGATGAATCAGTGTTTAGATCTTTATAGAGAAAGTCACCTACGTTTAGTACTTCAAACATGATTGTCTTACCTATAAAAGGAAGAGGATACTTGTGCGTTAACAAAAAAAAAACTTTGCTTTACAATAACCAAACACACCCACATGTGACGATCCACATTTGTTTCAAGTTCCCATCCAATTCTCAAGATCCCACACAAATTTCCCTGTCTTTTAACAGTTATTCTTGCAGCAACATTTTTGGCAAATATTAATTCTTTGAAATGTTTGCGAGTGTTTTAAAATAGTCTGATGCGACCATATATGTTAACTATCACTTGTTTGTATGGTCTTCTTTATTGGATCATTTGCAAGAGCAAGAGGAGACTTCACAACACCAGTAAACATTTCTTGAAAATCATTTGCATCAACAAGATGAGCTTCAATGTGTGTCATCTTTACATCATCACCAGTTGATCATTTGGCAAAGATTTACGAATGATGTTCTCATCAAACTTTTCTACTATTTCCTCTTCTTTATAGGCCCCTCCCTTTTTCATTCCATTATCACTAATTATTTTATGTTCATATTATAAAGTGACTTTGTAAGCTTATTCTCTACTAATATAATTTTGACTTTCATAAAAAAAACAGTCCATATTAGATATAGGGTGAATAAGGATGATGTGGCTGATCACATTCTCACCACAAGTTTTTCTTTTTTTTTTAGACAACTTAAACACTCTAGTTCCACAAGAGAGGAAACCCACACACCCATTCCCATTTGGCCATTAAAAATACAGAACTCATAGCCTCCTCTGTAGAGAAACGGTTTTGAGAGAATCGGATTAATAATGTCATAACTGATCCAAAAATAAGTTTAAAAGAAAGGAAAATTGAACTTAGCAGCAAAATATATACAAGAAAGGAAATGAACTTATAATCTAGTAATAGGTAAGTTTTCATGTAAGGGAAAAATCACGGGTTTAACCTTACTTGTATTGAATTCAATACACACACACACAAACAAAGGATAGCCATCTTGACTTAAAAAAGCGACGATGTGTCTCTATCCTCATGTGAAATAAAGTCTGATATTTGAGCTTGTAATATATACACTAGAAAACAAGCCACCTGGGTTATTCCATGTTCCCACATTCATGTGTAAATACATCTATTTCTTTAACTGGGTTAGTAAAAACCAGTTTAAACGAATCCCCAGAAACTTCCAGCTTCATTCAAGTTCCCAACTTGGGTCTTTAATTCCAGAAGTCCCAGATATGATCGATATGATCATCCTCAAGAAGCTTACAACATATATGAGATTGACTGATATCTAAACTAACGGCGAATTATTCATAGCAGAGGAAGTATGTGGTGTTCAATGGTGGTCTTGCTTTTGCCAACCGTGTAACATGATGATGCAGATCTTTTAGAATTGTAGAATCTGGATTTATCTTCCACATTGTAGAATCTGGATTTGTGACTTTCCCTGATTGGCTGCAATGGACGGAGAGTGGGGAGCAGAGAGGAGGAAGGAGGTCACCAGAATGAATGAGATAGGAAGCGTGAGTGAGGTTGCCAGAATGAATGTGACAAGGAGGAGTTGCTGCTGGTGTGTCTGAGCTGACCGTTATAACGAAGGAGAACAATATTTTTTTTAAATTTTTTTATGTGGGAGTCGAGTTGGAAAAAAGAAGGTGAGATAGATACCATGTCAACAAGTCACATCAGCAAAATTGATCAATAAACATTGATCGTTAGAGATCGGTTAACTCAGTGCAAATTTGATATGAAATATAATTTTCCGGACACTTTTGAGAACAAAAAAAATTCCATGTGCCAAGTGACATTTTGTGAATACTTAAGATGTAAAAATGACCTTTAACCCTAAATTTTTCTATCGTGATACGTTGAGAAGAAAATTAAACTAAAGCACAAAAGTAAAGAAAATTATTTTTTTGGAAAAATAAAACCTAGACAGTTTTTTGACGTGTTGGCATGGAATCTAAATCAAAAATGAAATACATTGCTCATAATTTATGATACACACACATTTGTTATGAATTTTTTAATTTTATACAACCTCTGGTGTGTAATATAAAAGCCATTTTTTAGAATATTTAAGAAATTAATTAATTGATGTATTTATAATTTTTTATAAACTATTTTATCTGATTTAAAAATTAAAATATAAAATATGAATATCTCCAAAATACGTTATAGTTAAGTAATTTATTTAATTTTTAAAATATTTCTAAAAAATCAATTGATTTTTTTTGATACAAAATCAATTGATTTTATATTAGAGGCAGTATAACACAATTCAGGTCCGATCTAACTGAATAGTGAAGCCCATTTATCTCTCATTGGGCTGCTATACGACAAGAAAAACCAAAGCACAAACCATATATTCCAAAAAAAAAAAAAGCACAAATCATAGTTCAACTAGCAGGGCTAGATTTTTACACTATCAAACAACATGTTTTGAAAGTAAAAGAATCAGTCTGCCCAACATTGGAGGAGATGCAGCATCCAATCCCACAAGATTTTTTAATCCTTCTTCCTCTCATAATTATTATAAGAGTTAATAAAAAATTAGATTTAATCATAAATATAAGATTGTAAAATTTA
The DNA here is from genome assembly GCA_025593235.1 of Vachellia pachyceras. Taxonomy (NCBI): domain Eukaryota; kingdom Viridiplantae; phylum Streptophyta; class Magnoliopsida; order Fabales; family Fabaceae; genus Vachellia; species Vachellia pachyceras. The sequence goes on along the minus strand of JANTPZ010069550.1, from coordinate 11,121 downwards.
GATTTGATCCTAAATATAAGATTCTAGATTTGATCCGAAATATATGATTCTATATTTGATCCTAAATATAAGATTCTATTCACTTTACCTCACATATTTGACTGTTTTTCGCAATCTATCCCCATCAATCTTCATTGACTATAACACCCTATTCACTTTACATTTTAGCCATTCTTTTATCTTAGGGTATTTTGAAACATCAATTGAATGAACTAATTTAATTGGTTTCCTTAATATTTATAAAAAAGTCAACCGACTTTTATAATAAGGATCGAATGTAGCAATTCAATTCAATTACATTGTATTTGTTGGCATGATAATCCACAATTCTAATTGAATCCAAGATAAGTTGCATTATTCGTAATATGATTCATTTCATAAATTTTAAATTATATATTGATGTGGAGAACATAAATAACAAAAATATAAGATAATACTTATAAAACTTGTGTGAGAAAAATATTAGAAAAAACCAGAAAATAAAGGAATAAATAAGTAAACAAAAGGCTAAAAGCGTTATCTTTTTCTCCAACAAGCGGGCCACGCCAGCGAAGTTGTGTTTTCTTGTGAAGGAGGGAACCCAAATCCTTCAGAAAAGTATAAAATATCTAAACGGTTTCCGTGATCCCTTGAAACATGCAACAAAAATCCGTCTTTTATAATATAATCCTCTATCACAATTTCCCATATGCTCTGAAAAAGTTCTCTCCCCATCCGATCACCTATATCACGATCTCTTCTTCCTTTTTTTTCCTCTGATTTTTACCAAGTTCATACTTTCGTGCCCGGTAGGTTTTATTGTTTCTGAAGCTTTCACGCGATGTTCTCTGCTCTGTTTCTTCTTCTTTAACTCTCTTTTACGGTTCGATCTTTCAAGCTTTGTGGGGATTGTGATGTACCATCGTGTTTGGAATTTGCAGAGATCAATCGCTGTGTGAATTTCATCATGGCGAAAAGCTCCTTCAAGCTTGATCATCCATTGGGTAAGTGCTGATTCCGCTCTTTCTTTTTAATTTGGGTCGCGGAAGTTTAATGCTTTCATGTTGTTCCTGTAGAGTTTGCCTGGTGAAGAATTCAACTGATTGAAATTATTGGAATCAATCCATCGAAAATCTCATATATTAATTAGAGAAGTAATATGGACTTAAAAAGTGTTAGTCTTTGGAAGAAGAGGATATGCTTTATAAAGTTGAACTGACATGGTTGTCATTTCAATTATGTTAATTTCTCTGAATCCCATCACTGCCCTTTTGGTTTTGGGGATCAATATGGAGCCGTCGGTATTTGGTCTGATTGGAGTTATTTCTGTGTGAAGACTTTAAAGTCTAAGCCTAAGTTTTTTCGCAATATTTTACTTTTAAATTTCTTTGGTTTGAGTATCAATGAGTTATACTTTTTGGTCTCTTTCATTTCAGAAAGAAGGCAGGCTGAAGCTTCTCGCATCAGAGAGAAGTATCCTGATAGAATACCTGTAAGATTATAGTCCGTATACATTGTTTGCTCATTTGTTTTTTTCTTGAGGCACAATTGTTCGATATGAGAATGTTGTGCAGGTGATTGTGGAGAAAGCTGAAAGAAGTGACATTCCAGACATTGATAAGAAGAAGTAAGAGCTTTTATGTTACTTGTACCATTCCGTTTCTCTAATTAGATCTTACATCTGAGAAACATTGATTTGCTTTCTAAGGAGGACATTAGTTTGCTTGATGTTTTCCTTGGAAGTTTGCATATTTCTGTTTTTTTGTTTTATTTCTTTGAATTATGAAAATATCTGTAAGGTACTACATAATTCATGAAATCACTTGCATAGCTCTGATGATCTCATAGGGATAACTGATGCTGTTGCTCGTGATGATACATGGTGATAATGGACTCTTATTTTGTTTAAGTGTTGGTTGGTAGTGTTAATTTTAGCATTAGTTTGATATTCGTGAGCAGGTTGATATTATGGTGCCTGATGTCTGCGGAGTGCGGATAAAGTTGGATTGTGTTCGGACTCACTACTATAACGTGCTGATAGCTAAAGACTAAAACCAGAAACGGACACAGTGAAAGATGGCATGAGCTGATTTTTGTTAGGGAAATTAAAGAAGTTAAATACACTATCTAAAAGTATTTAGTTATATATAATTAGTTTATATATCAGTTTAGAGAGAAACGATAAATATAAATACCTTTAAGTAATATATTTAACTTCTTTAACCTCCCCAAATAAAAATCAACTAGTTTTTATATTAAAGATCGGAGGTATTATTAAATAACTAAATCAGATTACAAGGGAAGCACCTGCCTCAAGCCAAAGCCCTGACCCGTTTACACCCACAGAGTTACAATCAAAATGACAGATACAAATTAACAAGGAGCAGAACAAACTTTCGAGAGGCCAGAACTCTCCCAATCCTCACTTCCAAAAGACTGAACTCTTTTCACTGACCAAACCTCTTCTTGTATGACTGACCAAAACGTAGTCATTGTCTTCGAGTTGGATTCACACCAGATGATGACATAAATAGAATGTTTTCTGATCGTATGACTGAACCACTTTATCTTTTCATTCAAATCTGTTTGTTCATCTAACATATAAAATAAAGGGTTGGAATCAATGCAAAATATTATTTCTGGTAGTTTACTTTCTGAAGAGTGCATGTGGCATGCTGGTGAGGAATGGGTATTCTAATTTTTCTGATACCTTTTGGAGCACCTTTTATTTTCGGACATCTAGCTGAATGTATATTCTCACCTTGAATGGGTAGTGGTTTTGATGTAAATATTAATGATCTGACTCTGAAAAATGGACTCGCTACATGTCTTGCGCCTTGTTATTAAGCAAAGAGCTGATTAAAGATTTATATGGCAAGAGATGAACCCTACCGAATGGGTTAAGCTATTTTGGTCTATAAAGGACAAGCCTAAAGCAAAATAAATATCTCAATTCTAACACACCTGTTTTGATGAATGTAGATACCTTGTACCAGCTGATTTGACAGTGGGCCAGTTTGTTTATGTGGTCCGTAAAAGGATTAAGCTCAGTGCAGAGAAGGCCATCTTTGTTTTCATCAATAACACCCTACCTCCAACTGGTAAGTAGCCATAGCTGATGATTGCCTTGTTTTTTTTTTTTTTTTGGTTTTTGCTCATTCATGGCAGTGTCTGTGAACTAAATCTGCTGCTTCTGATGGTGTTGCAGCTTCCTTAATGTCTGCTATTTATGAAGAAAACAAGGATGAGGATGGCTTCCTTTACATGACTTACAGTGGAGAAAACACCTTTGGATCTCAGTAGACACAAATTATGTTTTGGTCTCTGGCATCTTCTGTAAATAACATTATGAAGTGTAAATTCTCTGCCGTGACCGATCAATGCATGACGTGTTTTAGTTATGGTTTAAGAAATTTCACTGCCCAAAACTTTGAGTTTGTCCATTATGTATTGACTTGACTTGAATCCAGCTGGTTAATTTAGTTTTATTTTATGATTTCACGGTTGATTTTTTGTTTCTTGCCATTTTGAGTGTTGTCTGAAGTTTTTATTCCAACTTTATACTTGTATATTTATCCGTGTCGTATTCTTTTACAAAAGCGATAGGTGAATAATTCGATTTAATTCACAATAAATTCCTTGAAGTATACGAGCAAGAACTGTTATCAACACAAGATTGCGTCATTAACAACATTGTGTATAGAAGATGCTTTGGAAATTTTCCAAGAAGATTAGTAGAAGGGTGAACATAACTTTTGTTCCCTGTAATTTCCCTCAATTTTAGTTTTAGTCATTGTAGTTTGAGAAGTGGGTTTTTTGTTTATGAAGTTTAGTTCATTTAAAATCACAAGTTTTTATAGTTTTAAAATGACATAAATAAGATGTTAACGTTATTAAAATTGTTGATGTCATTATTTTTGTAGAGTAGATCCAATGACTAAATATGGTCTATACTTACGTGAATTGGTTAAACCTACTTTTAGTCCATATAATTTGCCTTATTTTAGACTTTGGTCTCTAAAGTTTAAAAGTGGTGGTTTTGATCCCTCACGATTACTTTGTTAAAAACTGTTAGTCTTCGTAGTTTTAAAAGGATTTAAATCCGATATTAACACAATTAATTTTACTTATGTATCACTGATTCTATTAATTATAGTGAAATATCTTAATAACCCAAAAATCTTATATTCCATTTTTAATAAACAACCGATTCCACCGATTTTATCAACATAGAATTTAATAATTCACCTACTTATTCGACTCTATATTTTATTTACGCCCTTCAAAAAGGAATGTTCACTTTAACAATTATGTCTACATGTTAAGATATCAAATGAAAATGTTGTTGGAATTGAAATCTCATTCGGAGAAAAAGATATCAAATGTCTTGAGTTTCTTTTTGTATGATATGTGGATGATCCGATTCGTAGGGATCATATCTCACAGGTTTTATTTGTAGAATCTAACACATTTTCTCATTGAGCGAAAGGTACGAAGACGGAATTGTTAAAGTGGGTGTTTCTTTTCAAATGGTGTAATCAAAATATAATGCTAAACAAGTAGGTGTAACTGTTGAATTTTATAATGGTGAACTCACTGGAGTTAGTTATATATTAAGAATGGAATATAAGATTTTTATATTATTAAGCTATTCCACCGTAATTAACAAAATCAGTGACACATAAACAAAATTAACAGTGTTAATATATGGTTTAAGTCCTTTTAAAATTATAAGGACTAATAATTTTCGACAGAGTAAATTTGAGAGATCGAAACTACCACTTTTAAATTTTAGGGACCAAAACCTAGATTAGAGCAAACTATATAGACTAAATGGTGTCAGATGTCAGCAATTTTAATGGCTTTAACATCTTATTTATATCCTTTTGAAATTATATGAACTAATGGTTTTAGACGGACTAAACCTCATGAACCAAAAACACAACTCTAATACTATAGGATCAAAATCTAAATTGAGAGAAATTACGAGTACAAAAAATTATATTTACCTTTAAGAAAATTTGTTAGACTATTTCATTTGTTAAAAAAATCCCTATATCTCAATTGTAGCTCTATTAACTTAAGGGGGATCTTATAATGCCTTTTTTTTTAAGTTATAACAAAGCTTTAAAATTATAGGGGTTTAAAATGTAGATCAGACAGCTAAAATTGGACGAAATTAGCTGAGTGACACTTAAATGGGAGCTTGAGTTGTCAAATTGGACATCGAAGGCAGACACATACTTTAGGACATCCCTTCTTTCGTCCACTCTTTATCATGTTTCTGAAGAGACCAAAGATTTACAGATCCTCTCCGATGTAATCTTGCATAAAGACACACACACACACACAACACAGTGATGTATAGATAGATCTAGTGCGCAGTTACTTCTCGTTTTCGTGGTTGAGTCAATTGTAGCTGCAATTATGAAATCTTGTTTGTTCTATTATTGTTTGTATGGTCATCAATAATGCAGCGTTATGCCATAAACCTTGTCCTTCTGGTCCATAATGGTTTTTTTCACCCGGAAGCAACGGTTTTTGCCCTTCAATCATTCAAGTTGACTTGTGACTCACATTGAGGAATGGAAAACAAAAGGGAAAAACGCAATCAAGTTATGTTTTAAAAGTAATCAAGTTTAAGGAAAAATCAGTAAAAATTTCTGTTTAAAAATTTAATTGGTTGCAATGACTTGATATGGTTTTACACAGAAAGTATCATACGACATGTAAGGTTTCATGTTAGAAAATATCATTTTATCAGTAACTCATTTTATATCTTCCTGACAAATAAAATTTTTAAATAAGGACTTTTACCAATTTCTCATGAGATAAAAAAAGTAGTTCAATGCAAACTTATCATCATCATCAGAATCACAGCTTTCTATTTATTATTTATTATAATTGATACCACATGTTCCATGGAACGGAATTAGAAGCGCACATGATGGTGTTTCTAAAAGAATAGCATAATGATATTTTAAAAACAAATCACTCATTAGTTGGATGCACTTTTTCTCTTACACCGGTTTTTGATCCACTTGACACCAGCTTTAGGGTTCGTTTGGTTATAAGGTTTTGAAATCTAGATTTCAAAACCTAGGTTTGAAACCTAGGTTTTCTCTTTCATACTCTCTTTTTACTACTCTTTCTTACTTTTTCTCTCTTTCTCTTTCTTACTTTTTCTCTCTTTTTCTTTCTTACTT
>JANTPZ010069511.1:0-16233 GCA_025593235.1 Vachellia pachyceras | reverse complement strand
ATGAAATTCTAGTAAGCTTTAGTTGCTCCCTCTTATGTAATGTTCCTTATTAGTGTGTTGGCTTTTATTGAAGATGTTTAATTTGATTAATTGTGTGTGTGTATATTTTAATGGTAGATCAGATACCTTGAATATTGCAAGAAACGTGGTTTCACAAGCTGTTATATCTGGGCATGTCCGTCATTGAAGGGTGAAGATTATATATTCTATTGTCATCCAGAAATTCAAAAGAATCCAAAATCTAATAAACTTCGGGAATGGTGAGCTTTAGCATAACAGATAAAAGGGAAACAAGTGTAATTGTGCTACTTGTGTACAGTTGTTGATTTGTAACTTCTTATGTGAACTTGTTTCTTCAGGTACCTATCAATTTTAAGAAAAGCTGCCAAGGATGATATTGTGGTTGATACCACAAACTTGTATGACCATTTCTTTGTATCTACTGGTGAACGTAGAGCAAAGGTTACTGCTGCAAGACTTCCATATTTTGACGGAGACTACTGGCCAGGGGCTGCAGAGGATTTGATTTATCAGCTTCGTCAAGAAGAAGATGGCAGAAAACAGAATAAGAAAGGAATTATGAAGAAAACTTTAACTAAAAGGGCTTTAAAGGCATCTGGTCAGACAGATCTTTCTGGAAATGCCTCAAAGGATCTACTCTTAATGCATAAAGTAATTGGCATTTTTTTTGTTTACTATGCATTTTTGTTCTTTTGGTTGTGTGTTATTTTGAATATGTTTCATGATCGGATATTTGAATGCTTAATAGTTTCTCATTGCGTAAGTGTAAAGAAATTTTATTTATTCGTTTCCTTGTGTGGAGAAAATATTTTTCTTTTTTTACAAAGTTTTTGATGTTTCTGCAGCTTGGTGAAACCATTAGCCCGATGAAGGAAGATTTTATCATGGTTCATTTGCAGCATCCATGTAGCCACTGTTGCATTTTAATGGTGTCTGGCAACCGTTGGGTTTGTAACCAGTGCAAGAATTTTCAGATTTGTGACAAGTAAGGAAATTTATTCTAATTGCCTGTCATGCTATTTGTTGCAAATTATATTTGCAGCTATACACACTGTCGTAGATCTTCAACTGAGGTGTGAAATTAGGCTTCAACTCTAATGTTTTCAGTCATATCTTGTCCTATGATATTACTTGGAATTTACTTTTGTTGTTGATATGAAAATCTTGAAAATTATTTGAACTTGTTTACCATAACTTCTAGACAGCTGAACCGAACAATTTTTACCCTAGTTGCATTTGATATTGAAATTGCTGTTGAGTGTTGATATTCTACCCTCTCCAGGGTTATGGGCCAATGACTTGGCATTTTTCACTGACGCCCGCTTATTTTCGTTGACGTCTTTCTGTTGAAGTGATTAGCCATAGTTAATTTTGAATTTATATTTTCTTCATGTATGGATATAGCCTTATTTTTATAGGTTATCTATGGAGCGCAATTTGTAGGGCCTCCTAAGTTTTGAAATGTTTAAAATATCAATTGTTGGTGAGATACAAAGAAAAATGATGATGTGCAAGATGATTCGATGACTTCATTGCATTTTGTTTACCCTGTCTTTTAACAGCTCCCTTTTTCTTTCTTTCTACTTTCTTTTGGCTGGGTTGGGACTAGTGCGGTCTTATTGCCCTCTTCATTTGCTTGGTAAGGGAAGGATACATACTTTAGGATACTGGCATGTGGGATGTGTTTGTGTGTATCAGTATTACGTTCAAGTATCAGTAACTACATATTACGTTGTGGTCCTTTGAAATAGTGTCTCAATATTACGTTCAAGTATCAGTAACTACATATCTCGTATATCATCTTTGACTCATTCGCAATGTTTTAGTGACCCTCTCCTAATCCCCTGTTAACAGATATTTGAATTTTGATATTGACCTAATTCTTTATATTTGGTTGCCTAGGTGTTATGAAGTAGAACAAAAACGTGAAGAAAGAGAAAGGCATCCTATAAATCAGAGGGAGAAACATGCTCTTAACCGGGTAAGCATGCAATTCATCTAATGTTGACATGGAAAATAATTTTATCTACACTGCTTGTAGATATACTTTTTTCAATTGGTTTAATTTCTGTTCAAGGTCGTTAACTTTGAGAGACCTGAGTGGTAGAAAATTCAAGGAAAGCCTACCAACCTGGTATTTTGTAGTGCGTGAATAGCCAAGGCTTGTTTGGATACTTTCTCATGACCTGGCATTTCTGCAGATTGAAATTACTGATGTACCATCTGATACAAAGGACAAAGATGAGATTCTTGAGAGTGAATTTTTTGACACTAGACAGGCATTTCTGAGTCTCTGTCAGGGGAACCATTATCAATACGATACTCTAAGGCGGGCCAAGCATTCATCAATGATGGTCCTTTATCATCTTCATAATCCAACTGCTCCAGCCTTTGTGATAACTTGTAATATATGCTGTCTCGACATAGAAACTGGCCAAGGTTGGCGATGTGAAGTTTGCGCTGAGTATGATGTATGCAATGCTTGTTATCAAAAGGGAGGCATTGATCATCCACATAAGTTGACAAATCATCTGTCGCTGGCTGATCATGAGGCCCAAAACAAAGGAGCGAGGCAAATTCGAGTTTCACAGGTATATTAAGATTTCAGATTTTGTTGTGTATCTAATTTTCTAAATGTGCTTGCATGTACCATGTTCATATATGATCTGTCAATGAAGCATTGCATTCATAGGGTCGTATCTGGTGAAACTTGCATGAATGAGTTGACTTTGTTTAGTTCAGCTCCAGATTATAACTTGAAAGACATCTGAAAAATATACAATGCAAGCATGAGTTTAAGATCTTGAATTTCATGTCTGAATTTTGATCCTGCATATTACTAATTTAAGAAGTTTCAAATTTCAGTTAGGTTTTGTTACTAACATGTCAAAGCTACTGGTTTTTCTCATCTTCAATCTTCATTATTTTTACTTATTATGGCATTAATTAGGTAGATAAAAAAAATTAAAACGTGCATATCAGCAGACTTATACTTTCTAGTGGTGAATTTTCTTCCTTACAGCATATTTCTGACTTTTTTGCCTTCGCCTGGTTATTTCCTTCCAAAGTTGCTACATGATTTTCACACATTTTTTTGTTGATCTTGCACATTTTCATATAAAATCTGATAGTTATTGCATTTGACATTTTTGTTATTGCAGCTACGGACAATGCTTGATCTTCTTGTGCATGCATCACAATGTCGTTCTCCACATTGCCAGTATCCTAATTGTCGAAAAGTGAAGGGGCTTTTCCGCCATGGAATTCAATGTAAAACACGTGCATCTGGGGGCTGCGTTCTTTGCAAGAAAATGTGGAATTTGCTTCAACTTCATGCTCGAGCTTGCAAAGAATCCGGGTGCCATGTGCCCCGATGCAGGTTTGTGGATATTGAATTTCCATCTTTGTCGAGTTTTACACATTTAATTTTACACCTTTTGTTGTTTGGCTAATTCAGAGATTTAAGAGAACATCTAAGGAGGATAAAGCAGCAATCTGAGTCTCGTCGAAGAGCAGCTGTAAATGAGATGATGAGACAGAGCAGCAGAAGTGGCCAAAATGTAGCTGATGTAAATATTGATGTCTTGTGAAAACTATCATGACAGAAGTACCCTCGCCCCCTCTTGGAGCCAGCTAACAACTATGCCTATGTGGATGGTTTCTGTTTTGAGAGGGTTAGAAGTATATAACAGCACAGCAGATTCATCTGCTTGTGGCCTTTCCATTGGAGGTGGATGTTTGATTTCAGCTAATTAGTGCGATCATCTTCTACCAGGACTAACCAACTCTACTGGGCCTTTAGGGTGGTTCTCTTTTTATGGGGGCCTATTTAGTGATTATTTGATTTTGCCAGTTTTTTTTGGGTATTACTCGAGTGCCATTCTTCAGTGGGGAGTGTATTATAGTCATAATTTGTCCATATTGTCTTCACAACGGAAGGTGGGAAGGTAGATAGCAAGTCATTTTTCTCCTGCCAAGATTGGCCTTCTTGTAAAGTTTATTTTTTCAATTTATTTTTTCAAGAAAAATGGAAGATCAATAATTAGAATCTCCGTGGAGTTGTCCATGGTTTGGCTTCAAATCTTGTACTTTACAGCATGATAAAAGATACAAGGAGTTTTGTAGTTATTTTAATTAGTAGATCGAGTACCTAACGATATATTTGCTTTGATGGAATGAATTATAAGGAATAGATTAAAACCAGATGACAAACATAATGGGAGACAATGAATTATTGGCTAATTTCTCCGAACTAAAAATAATGGCCATTTGGGGGGGGGTGTGGGTGGTAATTGGCAAACATGGCTTTCTATTCTATTCGTTCAACAATGGAGTGGTCAAAGCATGGTCAGTGAAAAATAGGAATGGAAGAGGTAGTACAAATGCCACTTCCGTTTCATTACATGCAATTCATGTCAACCACTCAACAGATCAAGGTTAAGAAAGTTGCAATGGAATTGAGATTTGGGAATTTTGCACCCAAGTGAAGTTTAAGGTGTTATGTGCACATTTGAGAAAAGTATATGAACATTTTTGCTCTTTAATCCTCTATAAATTAAAAAAAATGACACTTCTAATCTTTAATATAAAATCTGACTACTAATTTAGGGGAGGAAGTTGAATAATTAAAGAGGAAGAGGATATGAGTCTTTGAGTGCCCAATGCCCTCTAGATAAAACTTCTAGATCATTTTCAACTTAAACCCTGCTAAACTAGGCTAATGAACATTGACTGTTGGATTTGCTAACAGATAGGTGACATTATCATGTTTTTAAAAGTTCAAAGGAGAAATTGCCATATCTTTTAATTTTCAAGGCACAATTACCCCCTCAAAAATGTCTGAGAGCTTAGTGTGCCTCAAGAAAACTTCCGAATCATTTTTAGCCTTTAGCCCACCACTCTCAACCATCTTCATGCATGTGGTTGTATTTCATATGGTCACATTAACAACAACAAAGCTTTATCACACCCAATAAAGTATTGTACCTATCTATTTATTAGTATTAGATCACAATATAACGGGTTGGTTGAGTCATGGTGCTAAAATGGAATGTCCCCCGTCATTTTAACGTAACATGACACCAATTGATTCAATGATAGATTGCACATAAATACTTCTAAAAAATTCCAATTAAATCCAACTGAGATATAACAAATGTAAATTTAGATCTCCAATTTTAACAAATTTTTTATCAGGCCATGAGGTCTAGCTATTTGCATTTGACACTTTGTCAATTGCAGCCACAAAGAATGATGCTTGACATTCTTGTGCATGCAACACAATATGTCGTTCTCCAATTGCCAATATTGCAATTGTCGAAAAGTGAAGGGGTTTTTCTGCAATGGAGTTCAATATAGAACATCGGCATCCGGGGGGCTTTCTTATTTTCTTTTCAGAACATCATAAAAAAAGTGGATGGTTTAGATTTATTTCCTATAAAATTATCATTACAAATAGAAATAAATAAATTTAAATTGTTAAAATACAATCTACATAATGCATAACTACAGTAAGTACAAAATAACAAAATTTTAATTTATAAAATGTTATAATAAGAATGTTGTAAAATATAGAAATTCAAACCATTCTTTGTTTGATCTAAAAGTGGAAATATGATTTTGGAAAAATGGGAGAATCTACTTCCAAGAAAATGTGTTACTACCTCCCGTCTTTAATATATGATTCAGTTGACTTTTTTTTAAGAAATTAAGAAAGTTATATCAACTAATTTAAATTATATACTACTATATTCTGAAATATTTATGTATATTATTAGAGTATATATCAACGTATAAGTCAGACAAATTAAAAAAAGAGAAATATATTAGTTTATTATCTATCCTAAAAATCTTCATTAATCCCTCCAAAAAATTAACTGGAGTTTATATTAAGGATTAAAAGTAGTATTTGCCTTAACTTTATGCTCGAGCTTGCAAAGAACCAAAATGTCATGTGCCACGATGGAGGTTTGTGAATCTAGGATTATCAACTTTGTTTAATTTTTTAAGCACATTATTCTCTTACGGGGAGGTAATTAATCATGTTCGATGTTCTATTAGGCACTCAATGTGCAACCTCTCCCAATAGGATTTTACACTTAGTTCACTATATTGTAAAGGGCTAACCCCCTCTTGGTAAACTCAAACCTTGTTGGATATCAATTATTTGAAGTGGTTGACGATAACTTCTCTTTAAATGTTTGAAACATTAATACATTTTATTTTTAATATAAGAGTAAATTAACTTTTATTTATGAGATTAAAAAAGCTAAATACATTCACTAGTGCAAAAAATGCTTCTTAGACAACACATAAAAAGCCTTTAGACCTCATAAAGGTGGGGTTTAAATAATAGATGTTTAGAAAGTAGGTACTTTTTATACCATACGTAGATGAGGTATAAGAAAGAAATTTTAGATAGTATCCTAAAAGCGATCTAAATAAAAAAAAAGAGGTCTAACAAGAAAGCTTATTGGGCTAATAAAGAGATTTTTTTAGATCACATATCTGTCTAAAAAGTCTTCTTTTTTCTAGGCAGTCTAGAAAGCATCCATATCTAAAAAGCATGATTATTTAGACTGTATGTGCCCATACTTTTAGGCCGCATGTGACCACATGTCGACTAAATATGGATATATTTAAAATTTTTTTTATTAAATATTTATGTTGTTACTTCCCCTTACCCACAATTTTCAGACCTTCATGGAATACCAACCATTAGATATTGTTCCAGCAATTTAATTCATATATTTTGTAGTCAAAACTTATTCATTAAAATAAAATTCTCCCTACACAATAAACATATCATGATATTTTAGTTCACAATTGAATCAATTTACATTGCTCCAATACCCAACCAAGGAGAAACTATGGTTCCATCAATATACCTTGTCACATGCATGCAATATGGTTCCAACAATAATCTGAGCTCACTATTTTTCTAGAAGTTCAAGAAAATATTCACTTTAACGCTCATGGATGTAGTCAATATCCTCTTTTGAAAATGATTCTGCAAGATCAAACACCTGAAATATCAAAATTCATATAAAGCATTGATTAATCATCTAAATCCAAATTAAGAGAACAAAAATTGTATAAAATTCATGAAAAATATATTTACCTCTTGAGTGAACTCAATTATGCCTAAAGAGATAATATTAAATATTTGTCTTAGTACATAAAAGCCACATAAGTTGGTATCCTTTGGTTGCTTGCAACTCTATAAAGAGAACAAGCCATTAACAAAATCAGAGAAAAGCAAAAATGTTGAATAGGTCCACAAAAATAACAAACAACATGTATTATCCTTTAGTGTGATCCATTCTGGGTCTTTCACCTCATGCATCTGCTTGAGTAAAGCAACACCTTGATATATCCTCATAACCATATAATCAAAATCATAGCTAGTAACTTAAAAAATCACAGTTAGTTAGTACTTCATCATACATAAACAAACGAGTCTTTGTCTTCTTCAAATCCTTATATGGTTTGTAGTGAAGCGAGCATAAGGAGATGATCATATTGCTCTTCATATACAAAATGACCAATTGCCAATGATGACTAAAAAATGAAACGAACATTAAGCAAATTCAAAAGTTTTATTATTGAAAGGAAATTTATTCTTGCAAAAATAAATGAACATTAAGCAAATACTCATGGATATATGGTGCCAAGAAACGCTCAATTCCGCCTTCACTAAGCCTTTGCGATACGTAGTGATGTCTTAAAAGATTTGGAAGGTCTAATGTAATATCAACCACTATAATTAGTAATGAAGACTTTTGCTATGGACTTTAAGATTCACCAACCACAATATCTTCCCCATACTTCATCATAACCCAAATCCATAACTCAGTCACAACCAATTTTACAGTATACATATCTATAATCAATCTCCATCACATTCTTAATTATAATGTAATATCACAAGATATAAAGAGTCAATAATATATGTTATAATATCAAAATATTGTCCACTTCGCCATCTTTTCATAAACATATAAAATTTAGTTCACAGGAGTAATTTCATGTTAATTTACAAATTGATCGTCGTACATAAGTTTTAAATCAAAACAATATTTATAGTCCAAAAAATGTTTCCAAAACATCTTGCAGCACATGACAATTATATAAAATAAATTAAATGTGGTTATCAAATGCCAAAACAAATATGCAATACCACAATAATCCAAAGATCAAAGTTTAAGCCATCAAAATATAATCAATATACACAATTAATTAAATCATACATCAATATAATGTTAACCAAAACAATTATACATGAATTTATATAAAACTCATTTTCTTTCCAAACTTTAAGTGATCCAACAATTCCCCACTTACAATCCTAACTCAAATTCTTTATCCCAATCACATTTCTATCATCTAATAGATCTATTTCACTTGTTAAGGTTATAATCAATATACCAAAAATCCCCAATATTGCTCTCTTTGAATCTTCAAAAATCACATAAACCAAATATCCTTAAATACTTATTAAAATCCAATTTCTTTCTTCCAAAAAATCATTTCTCATTTATTCAAACCACGAAAAACATAATTATTCACTCAATATATTCAATAACACTATATTTCAACAATTAAAGTTTCTCCAAAAATTTTAATATTTATATCTCATTATAAACCTCAAATCCAAACTACTCAATAATTAATGTAGGCTCCAATATACTAAAATAATTATAAAAATCAAATTTACTAGGTACGAAATTCATATGTGTACAAATAATAATATGATTCAATAGAAAAATTACTTAAAATTCTCAAATCAACTAGTAAATAAAACTAAACCGGTTAAAACATAGTTTTACAATCCTATAATCATATATTATCGAAACACAAAACTTGATCCAAATCCTAAAGCCAAAGATTTGCTCTATCTCTTGAATAGATTACACCATTAAATAGATCTAAATGAGTAGAACAATTTTTATGAAGGAGGTTTAATGATTAAGAGTACTTTTACTTACAAAAAATGATTGATATGCTCAACAATGGCAGACGCATGAATGCATACGGATGAACGGAAAGGAGAAACACGAAATGAAAACTCTCTCTCTTGCACATGTTAAATAAGGCTTACAGCTAAATTTAACACACAATACCCAAAGTAGAAAATTACAATAAAAGACCCAGCGGGCCCAATCGTTTTCCGACCTCTAGTAAGACCCGTATGTCTTTGATAAGGTATAGAGATATGACATAGACACTTGTAAGAGTACAAGGTGCTGGACCGACCCACTATGAGAAAACTGCATGGATTAATTCATTAACTTGTCTCATATGTAATCATGTCACCACGCCCTCTGACCTAAGATCATCATGGATTCCTACATTAAAGTTGCTAAGTTTTGACTTAGTCAAAAGTCACATTTGACAGGGTGATGATAAATGCTATAATCGGCTTAGGGGCCTTTCATGTGGAGGAATATGAGTGATCAAGATATTACTGGGCCCCTTGATAAATCAGTCTGAGAAATGTATGGTCATATTGTAACGAAAATGAGTTTTTGCTTATGTGATCAGACTAATTAGGGATTGAGAAAGTAATGGTCAGGAATATGAGGATGATGTCATCCATGTCTCATCCTTGACCATACATTTCTCAAGGATCGAAAAGGAGTTGTAAAATGTGGTGTGACAAAAGAGATGTGACATACCTTAACTTTACCCTTAGCTTCATTATATATTGATTTGGAATCAATGGGAAGCCTCAAAGTGATTAAAAAGTCCAAAAGAATTAGTTTGAAAACTTTCAACTTTTTGAAAGTTACTATTCACTGCTTTTTGGACCAACTTTGAAAATTCATAACTAATTCTAGAAAAAATTGAAATTGAGTGCTTCCAATTTTTAATTGAAGCTTGTAAGTTCCTTTATAAGGGAAAAATACTCATTGAGTCATTAGCTTGCCCAATTGATACAGTTTAATTCGTGAAAAAGCACTGTTCATTTGGTCATTTTTCTATTTTCCCAGGTTTTTCAGTGATTTTCTTCAAACTTTGGAACTTCATAACTTTCTGTAAAAAAACTCCAAATTCAGTGTTCTTTGGCTTGTTTTAAAGCTTGTAATATGAACTACTTTTATGTAAAATTTCATCTCATTTGGTGTCCGTTTTCTCTGTTTCCCGACAGGTTAAAGTTAGGGGTTTGGTTAACTTTACATTAACACTTAAAACACATTTTTCATTTCCAAACTTTATCCTTTTAAAACCCTAACTCCTAATCCTTTCTTAATCATGTTTGATCATGTATTTAGGAGTTCTTAGCTATCAGATATAAACCTCACATGCATAGGTTCATATTACATATTACATCATATGCTTAAATCCCAAATGACATAAACTTTACAACATTATTCTTATACATAAACAATTAAATTCCTTGCTTCAAACCTCATGCATTATCTCCTTATCCTTTGAAGAACTTGTACCTAGAAAGGGTTAGTGGGGGAGGGTGAGATTCGAGGAATCTCAGTAGCAAACATTACAAACAATGAATGTAGGATGAATGTTAGTGTATGATATGCTTGCCTTACATAGGCTCATGTTCACATAATAATATGCTGCGTGCTCAATGTTTTGTGAAATGTACTTATGGCCATAGTAAAAACAAAACAGAGCTTCATTCATTCATACATGCTTCACATAATCCAGCAAAGCAATACAACAAATCAATACACAACATAAACATCACATACATACAAGTAAGTAAGTTCACTACCTTTTAGACTTTGCCTCCTCCTTTTGTACCTTGATCTTCTAACCATAACTTTTTCTTTGTCACTTTATGACCCTAGATAAGCAATGACATTATTAGAGTCATGAAAAGTGAATGCCCAATGGGCCACATTAGCCCTAAAGGCTTACTTTCACCCTTGGAGTTCTTACAAATTACATTGGGTCACTTTCTTTCTCAAATTCGCATGGTAACCAAAAGCTGTCAGCATGTTGACTAAACTTTGAAAAATCATAATTAATTCTATAGAAATCCAATTGGGGTGGTTTAACTTCCAATGTGAAGTTCTTTAAGTCCTCTTTACATGAAAAATATTATATGCTGTTATCTATGCACCCAGAATTCCAGAATTCTCAGTTTACCCAGCTGTGCTAGGATTTGTTCCAGATTTAGTGCCTAAACTTAAAAAATTCATACCTCCCAGCACACAAATCCAATTAACTAATATGACCTATCAAATTAAATTTTGATAAGTCTAATTTGATTCTGGAAATTTTCATGGTCATTGGATAACATTTGACCACACAAAAACTCGTTACAATTATACTGCCTCCAGAAAATGAATTTCACAGCACTTACTCTTTAACTTCCAAAAATTCCAGATTCATATACAAGCATCTAAAAATCATGAACACTTGTATAGCTACACAATTTTGCCTTATAAAACCATTGGAGGCATCAAAATCATCAAAACAAATCATCTTCTCCCACTTCCAGGTCAGGCCGAGACATATCACACACATTCATCAACATGTGTTTTTCAACTTCTATCATCATATTCTTGCTTTCAAGCTTACATTCATGCATGGTAAAGCTTGATTCTAACTCTCCTATATCAAGAGAAAATTGGGCAGCATAACCCTTTAGGGTTTTGAAATTCCAAATTTGCAAAATCAACAATCAACGACCAAACAACCACAATATATATAGCAAACTACTCCTTACAACACAAGGAGTGTTTTGAACATGGTTATTGGCTCTAAATCCCTCTCTTTCTCACTTTGCTCTCAAGAACCCTAAGTCATGGAACTTGAAAAAGATGAGCCAAATCAAAATTTCAAACTTTTTCCTCTTCTTCTTCCTCCCAAAATGACACCTTGTTCCCAAAATTCTGCTCAAATGTGGCGGTCTAATGGATGAAATGGAGGGGAATTATGTGTATTTATTAATTCATGCATTAATGGAATGGAAGGTTAGGATTTGATCTTGGATTTTAATCTCAATCTAAGGGCTAAGATTGAGCCACCAAAGAGCCACTTGCTAGCTTTTTATTGGATGATGAAAAGGTGTCATCATGGCTGAAATTTCTGCTTTAAAAATCTGGTTACCTTCCAAATTGGATCCCATTCAGTTACATTTACCGATTGCACTTTTTACCGGTAAACTTAACTTTATTCCGGTAAATCTTTTTCTACTTTTCTGGAGATATTTTCTTTCTCATTTAATATCCATAATTTCATCTTGAATATAACAAAATTATTATCCCCAAAATACCCTTTACTTTTCTCAAATTTTACAGGATTACTTTATCCTGTCCAAAATCCCTGAAAACGTACAATCGGAGAGCAAAATTCTTTCAGGGCTTTGAAAAATACTATATTTTTCACTGATTCTCAGCCCTTTTCCTTTTTCCAAAATTCCCTCTAGATTGTTCAAATTAATTTTTGAAATAATTATATTTCGGGGATTTTCGGGTATTTTTCCCAATTTTCGAGAAAATCGCCTTAATCATACACTGGACAATAATTTTATTAAATATTATAAAATGCACTGAATTTTCCCTATTTTCTCTAAATTTTTGGAGGGCTCCTAATACCTTAAATAATTATTTTTCCCTTTTTCGTCCTTCAAAATTATATAAATAAAAATCTAATTTGAATTTGGAAAATCCGTGTTTTGTGGTTGTGATCCATGAGTCAGGCTCTATCTATTGGGAATCTGAAAATTTTGGTCAACAGTTGACTTTTGACTTTGACTTTGTCAAATGACCAAAATGCCCTTCCACTTTCTCATAATTACCATTTTGCCCTTACTTTCTCTACTTTTTTGTAAAATTACCATTTTGCCCTTACTTTTAATACTGAAAGACCTTTATGCCCTTTGTCTTTTATTAAATGACATATGTGTCCTTTTCCTGAAGGTTTTCCCATCCTCATATTACTCTAGGGCAATTTTACTTAACTTTAGAATTCCTACGGAACTCCGTATACTAAGCCAGATCTATCTTTGCGACTTCCAGCCTATAGTCTTTCTTTTCTTCATGAGCTATCTACCTATGGTTCCCCTTTTTATCTTCTATGCCTTGTCTTATCTCATTTCTATCAATTTGGCTTCTATTTCTATTTACAGGAAATGGTGGATATTACAAGAGCGTGATGTGTTACATGAAAGGTTGTGTTGTGTTAACAATCCTTATATGATTTTGGTAGTCGCAATGTCTTGCTAGAGGTCGCTTGCGACTTATGTGCTAATACTCAGTTTAGCCCACCGCCAACTTCATGTGAGCCTACAGGGTCGCACACAAGAACAGCCCAACACGAATTTTGATATTCTAGGATTTTTCGAATTTTATGTATATATATAAATTTGAAATAAAATAATATCATATAGATAATATTAATATATGTGATAATTTTGATATTTGATTTATTAGATAAATTAAATAATTAATATTTATATTCGAATTAAATATGAAAGGTGTATGCTTTGGTAGCTGAGGAGGCCAGTGCAACTCCCAATTTGATTAGAGGTAACATGCTTCTTATTGATGTGCTTTATGTGATTCTGGTGTCACTCACTCATTTATATCTCTTGTCTATGTTGAGAGGTTAAGAATACTTAGTTGATTTGCCGTATGACTTGTTTGTATCTACTCCAGCAGAAGTTACGATGAAAACTGTTAAGGCATGTAATTGTCGAAAGACGACAATAGATTTGTTTTGTTTACCTCTGAGACGAATCGATGTAATTATTGGTATGGATTTGCTATCATCAAATGGTGTTACCTTAGATTGTGCGAAGAAGATGGTGGTTATGTGTAATGGTTCTACACCATTACACTGCCATATACTCCAATGTTGTTATTTACTTCTTAGGTAGTAAAGAGTGTTAAGAAAGGATGTGATGCGTATTTGGATTTCTTCTCAATCCAGGTAGATACTGAGAAAGAAGTTGATCAGATTGAGGTTGTTAATGAGTTTCTAGAAATATTTGTAGATGAGATGTCCAGTTTGCCTCCAGTGAGAGGTAGAGTTTTCTATTGATTTGACACCTAGAATATAGCCTATTTCGAGGTCCTCGTACATAATATCACCTTTGGAGATCGCAAAGCTAAAGATATAGATAGAATATTTAATGAAAAAGGGTTTTATCAAGCCTAGTGTCTCTTTGTCGGGTGCTCCAATGTTGTTTATGAAGAAAAAAGATGGTCGCTTGAGGCTATGCATTGATTATAGACAACTTAACAAGGTTATAATCAAGAACAAGTATCCACTTCTCAAATATTGACTTGTGATCTGTGTATCATCAATTAAGGATTCAAGCTGAAGATAATTCTTAAACTGCATTTCACACAAGATACGATCACTACGAGTGTTTAGTTATGCCTTTTGGATTGAGTAATGCTCATGCAGTGTTTATGGACTACATAACATGATCTTTAGATAATATATGGATCAATTTGTGGTGGTGTTCATTGATGACACTTCATCTACTCAAGGAACGAAGAAGAACACCAATCTAACACTACTACAAAAAGTACTTTTTACGCCCTATTTTTAACCTAATTGGCGCTCTTTCTTAGAGGGGTGTGTATGTGAGGGGAGTAGAAAGTTAGGGCCTACGACGCCCTATATCAAAAAGGCGGTATATGTATCCCACAGCGCCTAATATTTGAAGATAGGGCGCCGTAGGAAAGACATACGGCACGACCCTACGACGCCCTATATTTAAATATAGGGCACCGTAGGTCTAAATATTTTTTTAAAAAGTGCACCAGCCACTGTGCCGTGAAACGACCTAGATAGGAATCGGCGACAATGTCGTGAAAGCTAGAAAGCAAGGCTTAAAAAACACCATTAGCACAAAATATTTTTGTATCGAAACACAAACAAGATCATTCTAATCCCAAAAACGATTCAGATTGAAGTATGGGTATGGCAGCCACCTTAATGCCAATTGTGAAGTTTAAAAGAATCAAAGGGGGAAAAAGGAAAAATGCTTGAAAGGCTGTGGTTATAAATTGAAGTTTTAGAGGCATTTCATTTGCGCTGTGTTCCTGTGGCTGTGGATACAAGACAATAACATTGGGGGGAAAAGCAGGGGCAAAACAAACAAGAAGGGAGAAATCAGCTATTGCTTGGCTTCTGGCAAAGTCTGATACAACAAAAATTCAGTTTCGTTCAATTCAGCCATTTTCAATAACCAGCTAAACGTCTAATCCTACAATTCCGAGTATTCAACTAACAAAAACAATAACAGGGCTCGAAGAACAGAGAATTTAATCGAAGCATGAGGTCAGGTGGTTTCCAAAATATTATCTCAGCATCAATTCCAGAGCCACGAAATGAATTGGTCAAATACAAACAAAAATTAGCAAAGCAATGAAAATAAAAGGCAAGGAATTATAGTGAGAAAAAGGGAGAAGAAATTACGAGCAACGGGTCGTAAAGCAGGTCGCAACGGGGCAGATGTTGTAGGTGCCGCCAATTTGGGTGAAAGGGGGTATGTGTAATACCTCTCATATCTTCACCATATTATCCATTAGAGACCTTAATTAGATCACTTGAGATCATTATATAAGCTAGAATTAGTTATCTAAGTGAATTTCAAAACCCACTTTAACTATTGTTTATTAAAAACTTAAACATCTTGGGCCAAACTTTGATAATTCACAACTAATTCTAGAAAAATTTACTTTATGTGATCTTGGTCTCTAAATAAAGCTTGTTTCATGGTTCATGAGAGAAAAATAATCCTTGAACCAAAATAAATTCCAAACCAAGTTGGAAAGGCTTGAAAAAATCACTATTCACTTGGTCTTGGCAGAGGAATTTCGCCCCGGCCAACTCTGGTTTTTGTCGCGGTGAACTTTTGAACTTAGGGAAAAAGTTGGTCTCTGACCACTTTCGCCCCGGCGAACTTCTACTTTCGTCCCAGCAAACTTCTCCAGAACATAATGAATTCCTCTCGGACCACTTTCGTCACGGCCAATCTTAAATTTCGCCGCGGCCAACGTCCGCTATCAGATTTTCTGCTAAACTTCAAAAATCCATAACTTTTTGTGTAAAACTCCAAATGAGGCAAATTAGGACTCTATAGAAATCTTATGAAGTGATTTACACGCTTGAAAAATTTCAGAGAAATTGGACTTCATTTGCTCAAAATATCCCATAGAGTTCTATTAAAGGTCTTTTAAATCCCTTTTTCACCATTTG
Source organism: Vachellia pachyceras (assembly GCA_025593235.1). Classification (NCBI taxonomy): domain Eukaryota; kingdom Viridiplantae; phylum Streptophyta; class Magnoliopsida; order Fabales; family Fabaceae; genus Vachellia; species Vachellia pachyceras. Next base: position 24 of record JANTPZ010069511.1, on the reverse strand, counting down.
ACATACTCATTTTGATTCCTTCAT
>JANTPZ010069465.1:0-13433 GCA_025593235.1 Vachellia pachyceras | reverse complement strand
TTGCTTTGGACTGATTTTGTTGTCCTCCTCCCTTGTAATAAGAGCAATTTTCGATAGAACATTTTAAAATTTAAATTCGATAAAAGAAGAAAGGGAGGTCATACGGCGGAGAGCGATTTATCTATCATGGCTAGAAGAAGAAGATTAGGGTTATTTTTTTTATTTATTATAAGGGTATTATAGTATTTTTCATAATTTATAACTAATTACAAAATAAAATTAATGCAGAAATTCTCTTTAACTATTACTTTGATACCATACATACATAAGTATAGGCCAAGATAGATAATGAAAAACAGAATTATTAAATGATGATTATAAAGTATATTAAGTTAAGAAAAATAAATAAAATCCGTACGGCACGAAATGGTGAGTAAATTCTTGATTCCCCCCCCCCCCAAACATCAAATGATGGCAACATGAAGAAAGCAGCAAAATCATTACTCCATCTGATTCTCTAACTAGTTTCAAACTTACGATTTCAATCCATATTTTGTTTCTCAAATTCAAATTTTTTTAAAATTATCCCTATTTAAATTATCTCTATTAAATATTTAAAATGAGCATATTAAGAAAACAAACATATTTTTAAAAATAATTACCTTAAATATTTTTAATATATGAAATTTAATTATCTAACTTATACATTTAGGACAAGAGAGAGTATAAGAGGATCTAGAATCTTATAAATTTATTGTCTCTGTAATTATTATTCAAATGTCATTGCACTTTCCTCCAGTAAATAAAAGAGTATTTTTTTATCAAAGATATAAGAGTATTTAGATTCTTGATAATTAAAAAAGTTGGTAAAATTATACAAAGTAATACTAATACTTTACATTTATTTTAATTTTTATTTATAATAAAAAATTTATACATAATATACAACTTCACTAGAATGCAATTCATTCTTACATGATTATTTTTAATAAGCTCTTGTCGTAGTATACATTGTGAAACCTCAACCATGATGGGAAAAATGTAGAATGAAGAAGTGTAAGAAAAGAGTTTTTAATATTTGCTATTGATCTTGACTTTGTTTATATACAACACGAAACACTATTATATACTCCAAATTTTTAATACAAAACCTAGATATTTAATTTGTGAGTATTAATTAATTATTTAAATTAATTGTTGATAATTAATATTTGTTGATTCCTAAAGTACCATTTTATTAATAATGTACATTGTAACTACTAATTAATAAAAAATCTTTCTAATATTCTTTATCAATATAGACAATTTAAGCAGGAAATTAGTATAATTTTGAGAGATAATTTAATTAATGTCTCATATTTAGAATTAAAGTGAATTCTTTGTTTCGCTCCTATTTCTAAGACTAAAGGTAATTATTTTTAGTGTGCTCTTGTTGTTGTTTGAAGTGTGAACCTTTGAAAGTCGTATAATATTGGAACAAGTGCAACAAATTTTTTTAATATTTGGACGGTTACCGAAATTAGTTAGCTTTGAACAAAGGCTATACAACACTATTTAATTACTAGTTAATTGTTCTTTTAGTCATCAATTTTTTCTTCAACATAGTACATATTAACTTTTTTTATTGAAAAAAGATTGACGAAGGTTGGACATGCAATATGATACACATGCATAGAAGATGAAACAAATAACGCAAACACTTACTTTATGATCAGGAAAAATCGAAAGCAAAAACAAACAAGTCTTTTTCAGCCAGGTGGAGTCGGCTACACAGATCGATGATGTTATTGTATTTTATCAACAACCAAACCTTTAAACAAATTATTAACTGAAATGTCCCGCTCAATAATTTTATTGACTATTTTCTTTGATCATCTTCAACCATTTTACAGATAACTCTATATCTTTGAATTTATCCTCCTACCTATCACATCAAATGAGGTTCTTTGAACCTCTTGGAACCACCTCAAACAACTCAACCATTTTATGACATGGTAAAGAAAGATCAACGCAAAGTAATATCTCAAGAGACAATTTAGCAAAACTATTATCCCAGATACACACTACATTAACTAAAATTTATATTGATCAATAATGCTATATGTCAAATATAACATGAGCCAGAAAAATATATCATATTATTAATCCAAAAGTACAGCGCAAAAAGCCCCAACCAATAAAAGCATATTGAGTTGCATTAAGCTTCTCAAAAGGAAGAAGTTCACGAGGAAAAAAGAATACAACCGTTTTACCACCACAAAAGACACACAAATAATCATTAATATTCTCCAACCTCTAGCTGTATTCTTACAGTATACTCCTCGAGATTTTGGAAGAAGAGATCACATCCATAAGATCATCAGATTCAAAAGGAAGAGCTTCACCAGGAGACACAAGGCAATCATTGGATGACAATAATGAAGGAACAAAATCATTAACGTTCTCTTGCTTCATGTTGTTTTGGTCAAAGGTGGTACTGCTTTTATGATTATTGTTGACGAAGTTGATGAAATGAGTAGTTGTAGAGCTTGAAAGATGATGAGAATCCAGAAACACGCGAGGCTTTGTGCAAGTGTGGTGGCCAAAATAGGTGGTTCTATAGACAGGAGGGTCGTCTTGGATTATTTGGACTTGTTTGGTTGCTTCGCATCCCTCCTCATTCTTGTAACTGCATCTGAAGTAGCATCTGCATTACCATACGTTTTGCATGTAAATGTTATTTTCTAAATTAAATCAGAGTCATCTAATATTCAATAATGTATGTGAAATATATATATTCTATATATGATTATTAATCTATATATACCTATATATATGATTATTAATCTATTTATATATATATCTATATAAAATAAGAGCATAGCCACAATTTTTTACATTCCTTTAATTAATTATGTCTATTAATCTAATAAAAACTAAAAAGGGAAAATTCTGGACAAGATCATCTCATACGTGGAAGGCTTTCAAATAAGGATTGTGAATTAAGAAGATTTGGTTCACATTAAACAAATTAAATCATTAATGATGATATCAGAGACAAGAACTTCTGTTTAAAGTAAAGTATAAAGTAAACGAACAAGTGTTTGACTATATTACTGAGTCAAGAATACTAGTACAAACAAAGTAAATTTTGCAGCAAAATTTTACTTTGATTAAAAACAAAGTGATATAGAAAGTTATGAATGGTATCATTTTTGTGTGTATACAATTGCAGCTAGTGATACTAGACTTGCTAATCCAATTTTTAAAATAACGGGCGCAGAAAACATCTTCAAAGATAAAGAAGATAGATATATCTGGCAAACATTTTTAAATCTAAGTGTTTATTTGTTTCTTTGGAGTTAGTTTCCCAGAGGAAAGCAAATACTTCATCTAATCCTTAATGCAAGAGTGAGATAATTAATTTGGGTGTATTAAAAAAATTAGTTAGGTTAGTTATTTATAATAAATATGTATTAATTTTCTTAAAATATCATCTTTCATTGTGATTACTATTTAATGGAAACCATTTAATGTGTGCAATCAGTCAATAGAGATACATAGGGGAAAAATTATAAAGTTGGGACAGTAGATTGAACTTTTATATTTATGATCAAAAACTAATTATCCAACCAGCTCTTATATTTATGGCTCATATGGCTCTTTGCAAATAAGACCTACACTACATTAAGAGTGAAGAGAGGTGTATATTATTGCAGGACTAGGCCTACATATGCTGCAGCAAAGAGTTTGATTAAGAATATCGAAGTTTGTAGCTTTTGAATCAAAGCTAAAAAAAAGAAGCAAACAACAAAAAATAAGTCTTCTCTCTAATAAGTGAGGTTGGCTATATAGATTACATAACACTATTATCATAGAGCAAACAAAGGAAAAAAAACACCCTCATCAAGATGTCATAGATGAAGCATGTAGAATATGCAAATTTATTTGAATTTTTCTTATGGATAATCCAAACTCTCAGCTATACACAACATAAGCCTACTTTTGAAGCTGATTTCGTCACCTTTTGATCAACCACCGAAAGGTGGTTGATGGAGAAAGGTTATCTCTTTAAGAATGGATAAGTAAAAGAAAATAAGAATGAATGACTGAAGAAATGAAAATTAAAAAGGAGGAATTTTCACCTGGGGTGTTTGGCATTGAGTATGAGTTTTTCACCATACTTTCTCCATGCATAACCATCTTCCTTTGGACCAATTTTGGAGTAGTCCTCCCATGCTTTAATACTTTTGCTGCCCCAAAAAATTTCAATTCATAAATAATAGTTAGAAAATTGATTGATTAGCTCCTTAATTATTATATTATTTGCTGTAGATAATTAATATACAATGATATATTATGTTTGATGCAAGTTTCGATGATAACAGATGGTGTTAAAGCAGTAGTATTGACTAGATACAATCATGGAAGTGTTTTTACTCATGTTTCGTATTACATATATTTTGGGAGAAATGATTTATATATTTAAACTTCCTTCATATATTATGAAATCATATTTTTCTTATAGTATTGCTCTTAGACTGATTCTTTATCCAATAGTGTTCAAAACTTTATTTTCACATATATGTGGCTTGGATATATACTAAGTTCCAAGCTTTCTCATATATATATATATATATATAATGTGCGCGCGCGCGCATGATTCATAGTACTACTTTCATTATTCTCATGCATGTTGATACTTGAGACTAACCATTTGACCGATAGGAAGTACTATTTTTTGTCCTTCACATAATACCAAGTTAACTAGTTTAGAGAGATAAAAGAAAGTAAATAGATTACTTCAAAGTATTTTATATTTACTGTTTTATACAATCTAATTTGCCTAACGCATAAATTGATATATAATCTAATTATACATGTAAGTATTTTAAAGAGATCATTTCATTAAATGGTGTCCGAGATAAGAGTGAATATCAAGGGGAATTATCAGAAGTTATCAATGTCGTCATGCTACCCTCAAGATAAAGATAATAAAGGTGAAGAAATATCTAATAAGAGCTTAAAAAGATTAAAGACACACAAGCTTGGATGCATCACAACCTTGATCTTCATAGGTAAAATTGTTAAAGGCTATAATCTTTATGTGAAGCTCTATGATATAGATATGCATTATTGATTCATGATATTTCCATTTATAACAAGCATATCAGTTTTAGAAAGAAAATGCCAGATATTTCCATTTCCATTTGTATCATTTATTAAAGTACCTCTGGTCTTTAATACTAAAGTCGTTGACCTTATTGGAGATATTAAAAAAGATTAATAAATTTTTTAATTATAACATATATTTTGAAATACTTATATGTATCATTAGATTATGCATCAACTTATATGTAAGTCAAATTAGTTTGGAGAAAGTTGATAAATAAATATTAGCCAGCCAATTCTTATTTGATGTTCTAAAATTATTGTTCAAACACATGATGGTTACTAGAAGTATAGATTCAAAGGCGGATGGAATTGAACCAGGATAAATCATAATTTGTAATTTATCTCTTCCCTTAACTCTATATTTCTAGAACATTGATTGGCATTCTGTTTTTTTCCCTATACAACATTGATTGGCGTTCTGTGATGCATTTGAAACAGTATTTGAATTAGTGCACTGTTTACCTTCTTATACACAACTTAATTTGTTTTATAAACCATTTTCAAGCTTTCTCATACACACATTTTGTGTTTGCAAAAAACTAGTTCAAGTATTCTCGTAAACAAGTTTCTAAACTTGGATTTGTTCAAACTCTAACTTATATACCCCTTTATTATAAGAATTTTTTACATTTATTTAATTTCTTCATTTTTATTTTAACTCAAAATTTAATTTCTTCATTGAAAGAAGGGTATTTTACAAAAAAAAAAAGGTGACACATAACTTTCAGATAATAACGACAAATGACTAACTCTACCAATTTGTGTAATATTCGTGAATTAATTAGAGGCAACTGGTACCTAACCCTAATTTTATTTAATTTTTTAATTAAATCCAACACTTTAATCTTATTTATTGTGTAATTGGGACGTTGATGTTATTTTTCTTATGATTACAATACGCTAAACCATAAGTGAAATTAAGGTTATGGATGTAACTAGAAAAATAACATCAAGAAGAGTTAGATACACAAGGAAATGACATTAAAGTATTTGATGCACCATGCATAAACAAGATTAGGGTGATGGATGCTATTGAAAATTACATCTTAGAGTTGAATGATACTTTATCCAATTAATTATTTCTAAATTTTAGCATTAGAACAAGCACAATAAACCAAAGAATGGAAAAGTCGAAAGAGAAAGGGAGATGACGAATCAAGTACTATGATTCACAAGTAAGTACCTTTTTTGGGGAGAGAATCTTGTTGGATCTGTATTGGTGCTGCTTTTGCTCTCAGAACGCAGGCGAGATTCATCAGAGTTAGATGGCGAATCTGCAGAAACACCAGAAAAGTGTTGGTTGTTGAGGAGCAAAATTGCATTTCTCAGAGAATTCTCCACTTTGGAAGCAAGATCTTGAGCATACGTCGTCGTCAATGCCCCATCATCATCTTCTTCACTATCGGACTTCCAGATCAATCGTTGAAGCTGGTTCACATACTCACGCCCTCTTTCCAGTTCCTTCATTGCCAGATTCATCTCCATAACCAATCAATATAACAGTACAAAACCTTTGTGTGTGTGTGTGAGAGAGAGAAAGATGTTTTTCTGTGTCTATATATATTTACAGTGAAGAAGATGAGTTGTGAGACAGCTATACAAGTCAGAGATAGATGAAGCAAGGAGGGAAGGAAAAAAGCAGGGTTGAAAATGAGGATGGATGAGAAGAAGGGTAAGCCCCACCCACCCACCTTTTTTTTTTCTTACTTTATATTTTATTATTTATTCGTTCCATAGATTCTTGCTTGCTCCCATAATTTATATAGGAACCTTTTGGTTTGTTTCGGTCAATCATTTTTATATGATTTTTAAAATCTTGGTCTTCTGCATTAATTATATATTTTGCCTCAAATATATTCTTTTTTATACATTAATGCCTCAAATATGTTCTTAATTTATCCACGTTTAATCAATTAGGTGGAATTGTGAAAACAGATCATGAGAGAGGATGCAGTAATGCTCAGGATTATTTGAGAAAAATAATATAATTTTTTTTCATTTCTACCTCAATTAATTATATACCTCTTTCATCTATTTTTTTCTACACATTGATTCTTATCTCTTTTTCAACTCAGTTATCTCCCATAGTATCTTCGTAAATAATAGTATATTTGAAATAAAAATTGATTTTTTTGCATATTTATTGATTTTAATCAATCTTAACCAACTAGTCATATCCTTTAATCTTCCGAAAAATTCAATCAACTCTCATGTTTAACAAAACTTAAATTAAAGAGATGGTATTAAATAAAAAAAATTAGGGAAATTTTGCTCTTTAATCTTATTGGAACCTGATTGTAAATTAGATTTCAAATAGAAGAATTAATCAATAAAAAGTTCTGACGATTGATAAAATTATCATCAGATCCTAACCAAGGGCGGACCTACACTCATTCCACCGGGTGCAGCCGCACCCCCTGACTTTCAGAAAATTAGGTATATATTAGTATTATGTGATTTATTTTACACCAACTCATTTGCTAATTTTGAACCCACTGAATTTTTGCTAAAATTCTTCTCAAAAGATATTAAAAATAAATCTCACTTATCTTCTCAAAAAATAATTTGCACCCCTGACTCAGAACCCTCAGTCCTAATAGTAGCTTGTCCGATCATGTACCCAGCGAAAATCTTTTCCTCGGCACACTCCCCATCTTCCGCGGCATGCTTTCTTGCCGTGCTCGTCCTTGACATACTGCAACATCCTCGCCGTGCTACTCATGGAGTAGCTTCGTCCTTTAGCTGTCGGCTATTTGGGTTTTGGCCAGGTAACGTCACTGGATTATGTCTAAAATGATTCATTGACCACTACAACTCTGCCACGTAGCAAAACTCCATTGTGCATTATATATCATATAAATATACATTAATCAAGATTCAATAATCGGTAAAAAAGTGGGAAAATCCCATGTAAATACCTTCAAATCAGTCTAGAGGTATTAATTTGAGATTTTATAATGTTATTAATTTACTTATATGCCCTCATCCTCTTTCGTATATCATTATCAAGAATAGCAATGCATTTACAGAGGAAAAATAGTAAATTGCAACTTGAGTATAGAAAATATCCAGTGAAGCATAAAAAATTCACACATGTAAATTAAGACCTTTAGAACTTCTAAAAAATCATACTTCTCTTAACAACGCATTTGTAGGTTAACTATAACAAAACTGTAACTTGAGTATAGGGAATGTCAAGTGAAGTAGAGGAAATTCACACATATATAAATTAAGACTCCTAGACTTACAAAAATGGGACTCCCCTTACAAACACATTTGCAAAGCAATTATAGTGAATTGCAAATTAAGTATTGGGAATGCCTAGTAAAGTATATAAAATTCAAACATAAGGAAATTAAGACTCATGGAAAGTAACTTACAAAAAATGAGACTCCCCTTACTACGCATTTCTAAGTTAAATATAGTGAATTGTAATTTGAGTATAGTAATGATCAGTGAAGTATATAGGAGATTCACAAATATGCAAATTAAGACTACTGGAACTTCCAAAAAATGACTGCTCTTACCAATGCATTTGCAGGTCAAGTATAATAAATTGCAACTTGAATATAAGGAATGCTCAGTGAATTATAGGAAATTTACACATATGCAAAAAAAAGAAAGAAAGAATAAATAAGTAAATTTATAATATTTTAAAATCCCAAATTGATGCCCCTGCAAGTTTGATTTAGAATTTCAAATATTCAAGACCCTGATTTGTCTATTATATATTTTGAGGCTACTTTTGTGGGATTTTCCCTAAAAGTATATTGTGTTTCAAAGAAAGAGTTCATTCAAATAATGTTAGAATATTTTTAAGGAAAAATGACATATAAAGTACCTAGAAAATAGTGAATCCTAGAATGGTGATCGGAAATTCAACAAGCCTAGAGAGATGATAGTTTCTTATGCGTCTTTAGACAAGTTTAAAAAAATGACCTTAATGCCCCTGTAACTCATAAAGACAATATTTTACGATGTTTGATTTGGTGAAAGTAGTGGACTTTATTCGAATGAACCATGGGTTTATTTGAATAAATGTCACTTTCTAAACCGCACAACAAAAAATATGTTTAGAAAGTAGTGGATTTCATTCGAATGAACCCATGATTCGTTCAAATGAAGTCTACTTGGTTTAGAAAGTAGTGAACTTCATTCGAATGAACCATGGGTTCATTTGAATGAAGGCCACTTTCTAAACCACAAAAAAAATATGATTTATAAGCCTCTTCTCTATATTCGAATGAGTGAAACCTTTTTATTTGAATGAGTGAGTGAAACCTCTTCTCTTTCAAATTTGTATGAGTGAAACCTTTTCTCTTTCTAATCCGTATTTGATTACAACGGTTTAGAAAATTCACTTCTAAACCTTTTTATTCTGTTCAGTTTAGAGAGATTTGAGCTTTCTAATTTGAATGAGGTTTGTTTCTCATTTGAATGAGCCTTAACAACATCTGGAGATGTAGGGCTAGCATTCCAATGAGATATAGGACTCATTCAAATGAGATAGTACAAACTTTCATCTTCATCACAAGGGTTCATTCGTACAAAGAGAAGATGATGCCTCCATTAGTATGAGTCCATCTTCTCATTTGAATGAGTGATGTGAGACTTTCTACAATGCACACAATAAAAATGGTTTAGAAAGATATCTTTTTAAACGTATATAAAATAAACATTTTAGAAAGTTGACCATCCCCAGATGTTTATCAAATATTGCGCTAGCTCATTATCTCATTTGCATAAGTCCTACGTCTCATTATAATGATGCCAAATCTTCAACCATTGAATATAGAAGTTTGCACCTTCTCATTCAAATGAATGACAAATCTAATTCAAATACTTCCCCATCTTAAGTGGATAGAGAGATGAACTTTCTAAAATGTTTTTTTCATGGTACTGTTTAGAAAGCACTATTTATTTTATATACGGTTTAGAAAGTATATTTTCTAAATCATACCTAAATTTTACAGTTTAGAAAGTCTAAACTCATTCGAATGAGTTATAAGTCCATTCAAATTAGCTTTAAGTTCGCTCGAATGAGTTTAGACTTTCTAAACCGTTCTACATTCCAAACGATGTAACTTCTTCATTTGAACTCTAAATTTAACTAATGACATATCTTTGGAAAGCTCTTTGAGTCTACTTTCTAATGAGAGAAGTTTGAAATCAGTTGGATTTATGATTTGAGATATATAATCAAAAAGCTGAACATATATCATGAATAAATATATTCATGATATATGTTCAGTTTTTTTATGATAGAAATAAAATTTTCAATGGTTCTAAAACTTGTCTCATTCAAAAGTAGACTCAAAAGGATTTCCAACCATTAGTATTTTGTCAAATTTAGAGTTCAAACAAAGAAACTAAAGCATTTTGAAGTTATACTTTCTAAAACAAGTGGACTTCATTCAATTGAATACATGGTTTATTAGAATAAAGTCCAATACTTTTTAAACCGCACCATTTTTTGTGCGGTTTAGAAAGTGATCTTCATTCAAATGAACCCATGGTTCATTCGAATGAAGTCCACTACTTTCTAAACCAAGTGGAATTCATTCGAATGAACCATGAGTTCATTTGAATGATGTCAAATAGTTTCTAAACCGCATTTTTTGTGCGGTTTAGAAAGTGGCCTTCATTCAAATGAATCAAATGCGGTTTAGAAAGTATTTGACTTCATTCGAATGAATCTATGGTTCATTCGAATGAAATCCGCTACTTTCTAAACCAAGTGGACTTCATCCTTCATTCGGATGAACCATGAGTTCATACGAATGAAGTCCACTACTTTCTAAACCGTATTTTTGTTGTTCGGTTTAGAAAGTGGCCTTCATTCTAATGAACCCATGGTTCATTCGAATGAAGTCCACTACTTTCTAAACCGTATTTTTTATTGTGCGGTTTAGAAAGTGGCCTTCATTCGAATGAACCCATGGTTCAAATGGGTTCATTCGAATGAAGTTCACTACTTTCACCAAATCAAACATTGTAAAATGTTGCCTTTATGAGTTACAAGGGCATTGAGATCATTTCCTTTAACTTGTATAAAGACGCGTAAGGAACTATCATCTCTATGGGCTTTTGAATTTCGAATCACCATTCTGAGATTCACTATTTTTAGGTATTTAATGCATCATTTTCCCTATTTTTAAAGGGTTAAGGTGTATTTTTACTTCAGAAATATTCATTCAGAAGCAATGTTGCCCCCGAAGTTTTCTTGTTGGTTCAATGTCACTCCCAAAATTTTAAAATTAAGCAATGTTGCCCGGATTATTATCTAAGTTAAATTTAGTTGTTAGTTAACCAAATATATTAAGTGGCATAACTCACATGTTAGTGGCGTGCTGCCAACATTTTTGCAGGTTTTGCTAATATAAATCATCACTCTATATGTTTTCTTTTTTAGAAACTATAAAATGATTATATGAGTTGCATGCGTCTTGGGAAGAAAAATCTCGTTTGTAAAGTTTATCAAGGACATAAAGTAAAATACAAGGGACAGTTTTAAGAATAAAAATACTTGTAGGGTTTGCAAAAAGTGGTATTGCCTTCGAAGTTGATTTTTTGGGTTTAATATCATTCTAGGAGTTTAAAATTGTAGTAATGTCACCTCAACTATTATCCAAGTTCAGTTTGACTATTAGTTAAATAAATATGCTGAACTATTATCCAATTTAATTTTCTTTTTTTTTTTTAGTTTTAGACTAAGGCATAAATTTACCCCGAAAGTCTTTATTCAAGAATAATGAGTAAAGTTTTCAAAATGCAGCAATTTTTCCTTGGCTATTATCTATACTAAGTTTGATCTTTAGTTCATTAAATAAATATACTGGTTTATCAAAATATTGATTCATCAAAAAATTAATTAAATTCAGATTGCTAAATTCTAATGCGAATAGTTTAATACTGCAATAAAAAGGTAAATGAATATGTTGTATAAAACCAAATTTAAACCATTGAAATGTTAGCTAATCTTGGGGTTAGAAAAGAAAGAATAGGGAAGAGGATGAAAAAGAAAGAGGAGAGGTTACACACCCGTTAAGGGGAAAAATAAAGTAATTAAATATCTCAAGAAATCAGAAAAATGACCAAAATTATTCCCCATGTACATCACTAACTGACTAAAACTTATATTCAACAATGCTATATGACAAGTACAGCAATAGAATAAGAGAAAGAGATCACAGTATTAATCCATAAGTACAGTGCGAAAAAAGGCCTACCAATAAAAGCACATTGAATTGCATTAAGCTTTTCAAAAGGAAGAACGTCACCAGGAGACAGATAATTGCTTGCTATATTCTTACAGTACTCCTCCAGATTTAAAAGAAGAGATCACATCCATAAGATCATCAGATTCAAACGGAAGGATTTCACCAGGAGACACAAGGCAATCATTGGATAACAATAATGAAGGAACATAATCACTAATGTTCTCTGTGACACTCCTTAATCTTAACCTTTAACTTCATTTTATATTGATTTGGAATCAAAGGGAAGCCTCAATGTGATCAAAAAGTCCAAAAGGTTCAAATTAAAAACTTTCAACTTTTGAAAGTTACTATTAACAGCTTTTTGGACTAACTTCGAAAATTCATAACTAATTCTAAAAAAAATCAAAATTGAGTGCTTCCAATTTCTATTTGAAGCTTGTAAGTTCCTTTATAAGGGAAAAATACTCATTGAGTCATTATCTTACCCAAATGATACAGTTTAATTCGTGAAAAATCACTGTTCATTTGGTCATTTCTATTTTTCCCAGGTTTTTTAGTGATTTTCTTCACACTTTGGAACATCATAACTTTCTGTAAAAAAACTCTAAATCCAGTGTTCTTTGGCTTGTTTTAAAGCTTGCAATGCCAACTATATTTCTGTATAATTTCGGCTCATTTGGAGTTCATATACCCTGTTTCTTAATAGGCCAAAGTTAGGTATTTGACTAACTTTACTTTGATAAAAAGTCAAACTTTTCATTTTCAAACCTCATCCTTTTAAAACCCCAACTCCTAATCCTTTCTTAATCATGTTTGATCATACATTTAGGAGTTCTTAACTAACCATACTAATCCTACATGCATGGGTTTACATCACACATTCCATGTCATACATAAATTCCCAAGATACTATTACATTACAACTTAATTTCACAACAAAATCACATCAAAATCCATCCTTTAAGCTTCATAAACTTTCTCCTTACCCTTTGATGAACTTGTACCTAGAAATGGTTAGTGTGGGAGGGTGAGATTTTTGGAAATCTCAATAGCAAAACTTTCCAACACACTTTATAAAATTGCATGGCAACTTTCAATATAAGTGTGAATTCATGAAAT
>JANTPZ010069427.1:815-11687 GCA_025593235.1 Vachellia pachyceras | reverse complement strand
TCTAGTAAGATTTACGTTTATGATGGCTTGTATAAAATTGTTCAATGCTGGTTTGATGTGGGCAAATCTGGATTTGGAGTTTACAAGTATAAACTCATCAGAATTGAGGGCCAACCTGAAATGGGTAGTGCTATTCTCAAACTTGCTCAGACTCTTAGGATTCGTCCTCTGTCTATCAAGCCAATGGCTTATCTCAGTCTTGATATTTCTAATCAAAGGGAGAAGGTTCCTGTTCGTCTTTTTAATGACATAGATAGGGATCATGAGCCTCTTCGTTTTGAATATCTTTCACGGACTAATTTTCCACCATTTGTATTTCATCAAAGCGGGAATGCTACTGGTTGTGAGTGCGTTGATGGTTGTGCTGATAACTGCTTCTGTGCCATGAAAAATGGCGGCCAATTCCCTTATAATCTAAATGGTATTCTTGTGAGAGGTAAGCCGATAATTTTTGAATGTGGACCTTTCTGTCGTTGTCCTCCGCATTGCCGAAATCGGGTTACACAACATGGGCTGAAAAATAGATTGGAAGTGTTTAGGTCAAGGGAAACAGGCTGGGGAGTGAGGTCATTGGACCTTATTCATGCTGGTGCTTTTATCTGTGAATATGCTGGGGTTGTTCTGACTATGGAGCAAGCACAGATTTTGTCAATGAATGGCGATTCATTGATATATCCAAGTCGGTTTTCAAATAGGCAAGCCTCAGAATGGGGTGATTTATCTCAAATTTACTCTGATTATGTGCGTCCATCTTATCCATCAATCCCTCCGCTAGATTTTGCTATGGATGTGTCCACAATGAGGAATGTTGCCTGCTATATAAGCCACAGTTCAATGCCTAATGTGTCGGTTCAGTTTGTGCTGTATGATCACAATAATTTGATGTTCCCTCACCTTATGCTATTTGCATTGGAGAACATCCCTCCAATGAGGGAGCTCAGTCTTGATTATGGGGTGGCTGATGAATGGACAGGAAAGCTTTCTATATGTAACTGAATGATTTTGAAAGACTCGTACTCCTTATAAAATGTTGAAGCTGAGTTTTGGGCATGATACACCGAGGTAAAGCCAAGTTCTATCACATATATGTTTTCATAGTTATCCCTTTTCCATTTGTCCAAGGCGTTATCTTTTAACTATATAGTTATTACTTATGGTTTACATCATTCCCTGTAAACTATTATATATTGATATCTTTACAAAAACAAATCCACTGCCTTCTGCCATCTCAACATTTAATTTGTTGGTTTTTTAAGCGGTTAAGTATCATGGCTGCTCTTATATATTAGTCCTTATGTAGTATTTGCTGGTCATAGCAGTTCCAATCTGTCTGTTTGTGTATCAATTTTCTCCATTGATATTTCATGTGAAATTTTGTCTTGCATATCCGAAGCTTGCCTTACGCATGTTATTTATGTATTGAGTACGACGTGAACCAATCACAAAAAAAAAAAAAAACAAAGGTACGGAATGAACCACTCCCTTTGAAAGACAGTATTACTGCAACATGGAAATACATGACTACTTTTGTTCCAAATTGCCTCTTCCTTCTGATTCTAATATAGTGTAGAGGAAGTTTATTCAACTGTTTGAACGTGATTCTCTGTTAATTGTTATGGAAGTTTTCTGTACTCTATAAAGTAAAGACAAAACCAAATGCTAAGGTTGCTTACCTTTGCATCGATAAAAGAGTTATTTACAACTAGCAAACAACGAACAATCTATCTCTATAAGATAACATGTGAATCTTTTTTTTGCATTTCAATGCACGCTATAAATACGTTAGGTCTAGTGAGCATTCAAGGTTCGCAGCTTATATACGTCTTTGTCTTTGCCTTCTCATGGTTATGCTTGATCAGTGTGAAAAAAGAATTCCCATCAACCTCTAACATGGCCACCAACAATACACGCGCAACGTCCCCCCCCCCCCCCTCCAAAATTCTTTCTTTGATGGGTTTAGTGACATTTTTGATAATGAGCTCCTGCTGCCAGTAGCAAAAATTCTCAAGTATTTGATTACGTATAATTATTCTGTCAGACTTTTGTTTGTTAGCAATCCAGGTAGGATTCAGGTCCTAAAGCCAGGAAAAGAGAAACGATGACCTAGAGATACAACTTATAGAACACAAGGAAAGCACCCCAGTACAAGGCATACAAATAAGATAAACAGAACAAAAATAAAACCATACAAGTCAGAGAATAAAAGGAAATCATAACTGCAAATCAAACAAATACAAAGCATAGCATCAACAAATACCTTCGTGAGTAGTCTCAGTAACATTCTCTTCATGCTCTTGACTGTAGCAAAGGCATTGGCATTGAGTCCCTTTCATTCTCTTCATAAAATTAACTCGTTTCACTGATGTTTTGCCCCATTGCATATAATCCACCCAATAATTATCAAAATTTTCAAAGTACGAAATAAGATTCTTTGTGCATTGAAGAATTTTGAACTGGGCGTATCACCTTTAAGAGGAACTCGTCGTGGATTTCCTAAAACCTTGTTCAGTCCGTTTCTAATGCTAAACCCAGTTCTCAGGGTTGATTGAAGCAGACAAATAACCTTCTCACAGTTTGAATGACCAAACTGGCTAATCTAGCCGGCTGTTGAAGATATTGATTGAACTACTTATGAATAGAGCAGCGCAAACAGCTGTAAAAACCATTCTATCTTGTCATAAAAATAATGGCAAAGAATCACCTTTTGATTTATTTTCATCCCCCTCTATCAGTGGACGCTGGGGAACTGCATATATTGCACATTTTGCCAAAAAAACAAAGCACATCTTATTCCTGCCATATTCTTGAAAACATTCCTTAGAAACTTTTACAAAGTGAAAGAACATACCTTTTTTTTTTTTTTTTTGGAATGAAAGGCTTGGAAAAAATTAAAAAAAAAAAACAGGACATACCTTATGTTGACCCAGAACCCTGCTTAGGCAGATACGTTTTTTTTTAAATCTGGGATTCGGCTCCTCCAAATTATTGCTGGCATTTCAGAAGCAACGTATTTGTGGATTGATGTTGAGAAGTCAAAATAGGTAGCACCTAGCCTATCTCAGTGAATTTGAACTGTTTTATGATCTGTCTTGTGGCATATATCACTAGTGCAAGCACAAATATTGTGTTAGAAATATGACTTTTATAATGCTACACAAATGGTCTAATGATACGTACACTGTAACTTGTATAATGCTACACAAATGGTCTAATGATACGTACACTGTGACTTTTATAATACTACACAAAAGGTCTAATGATACATACTCTATACAGATATGAAACGGGTTTGCCTGCAGAAATGGTGTATATCTTCATAAGTCTTTTGTGCCTTGTTGCAAATGGATAAACGCACATCTCTCACACATCTGATTTGGAGTCTGAAATAGATCCAAGCAGTCTATATTTTATGAGCCTTTCTTATTTTATTTTGTTTATTTTAGAAAAGTTTGAACACTCTAGATTTGATTTGATGATACAAATAAGATGTGCACCCTGCACGTCCTTGTAGGGGATCCAGGTCCGTGTCTTGTTTTAGTTGAACCAGTGTGCTTTGTAATAATAATTGTGTCCTTGCTTGGTGAAACTCTTGAATGGCTTAGCAACATTGTCTTGCTGTGAATTTAGAAAGAAGTGCATGCCTTAAAGGTTGGGGACTTGTTAAGGATTGAATGTTTCTACTACTGGGAGCTGGATGTTTTATATATTTTAGAGACAGTAAATGACTTGCTTTATGCTATTTGGTGATATTGATTTAATTCTAGCATACCTTATATAGGAAATAAGTATATAGTACCTGGTTCACTTATTGTTGCCGATGACGTATTCGTGATCTCTTGTTATTCTGTGTTTGATGTGTACCTTCTGCCTAGAGCTTGCCTGAAATTACTGTTTGAATACACTCTGGGTGTAACTAGTGATGAGAGAAAAAGGTAGAGGATAAACAAATCTTCTATTTGATCTCCTTGACCATGGAAAGCTTACAAATTCTGTTGAAGCTTCTCCAATACGACTATATGCATGGCTTCTTGATTGTCACGCTATACCTTCAATGGAAGGGCTATCTCCAATTCAAGTTCACTCAAAAGTTAGGGAACCCACATTTTTTGGGTCACAGCCTGCTATTCGAGTTTTGCACTATCCTCTGCAATTATTACCGGCCTCTTTCTCTTCCCAGTCAAAAGATTTCCACAAATAGAAACACTATCGTTGCTTGACTTCGTATCATCTAGAGATTCTGCCTAATGAACATCTGTGAAGGATTCGACTCTCATATGGCAATGATTGCAACAGTATTCCTTTCCCGGGAGATTTATTCAAGCATCTCAGTACTTCATTAAGTGAACCAACAGTCTCATTTGGGTGGTTGGTGACCTGGTGTAGACATAAACCGACTAACTATACTAATTTGGAATCTGGTGAGTGACTCAAATAGTTACGATTCCTCGACTAACCTTGTGATTATTTATGACCATAAAATGGGCTAACATCAGCATAGAGGCTCAACCCACAAGATGTTAATGCATAGCATAACTTCCACACTATTCTAAGACTTGGCAGGCTACCAGTTCTAGCATTTGCAAGGTCTATCATTTATCACATTATTTAATTCGTTGACTTGAAGTGCTGAAAGCTCTTATCCGAGGCACCCAACAAGCAGGTGCTTTTCAAAATTTGCTGGCCTACTTGATTGTACAAAATAATTGTTGCAGGGTTGCAAAACTACTTTCCCTTAAACTTTTCTTTAATCTATTATATTTTTTGTTGGTATTTTATTCCCTGGATTACTTGAACCGTTTGTAAGAATTGTTCCACAGCTTTTGCAATTTTGTCATCAATGTTGCAATTCCAAAGTAATAGGATGGTGGGTACTGGGTAGTGACCGTATCTCAAACTCAAGTGTTTTTAACAGCTGAAGTTATATATTCTGATTTCACGCTGGATTTAAAATGTTGAATCGTAGGAAAAGATTTGATCGTTACATTTAGACCATCATATTGCGGATCCTTTGACTGGTATAGCAAGCGCATCATTTGTTACCTTGTATCTCGATGGTCGAAGGATGACAGTGTGATTCAAATTAAGCTTCTGTACGCTTTATTTGTTCTTCCCCTTTTAGGAATAAGCTTTTTTCTTTTGCCCTTTCTAGATGTTCTTTGTTAGCTGTTGGGTTTCATCCTTTTTCCATTTGTTCATTGCAGTTTAATTGTTGCCTCTTAACATAATTGTGACAATAAACATGTTTTACAAATGTTGAGGTTGAGGCGTTGAGCTGTCAAGCCAGCACAGGAACTTAATGTTTGCTCTCGACTCTTTGTGGTGGTCTGTCTTTTCTTTCCTTAAAATTTACGTGGAGCAGGCTCTCATTGCAGTGGACCGTAGGCTGTTATTAAGGCCGATTATAATCTGAAAAGTTACAGTCCTGCTGTATGAAATATATAAGCTGACTTGTATGTATATTCATGCGCTGCAGAAATCCAGGTTTCAGCTTCGTCATTTTACCTGGGAGTGTTGCAGAAATCTAGACCAATCAAGTAATCGTCTTACACTTGTATATGCTGTCTATCACACTCGTTAGTCAAGTACAGTTATCTTCCACATGGTGAAAATAGGTGGGAAATTAGTGTTCAATATCTGCTGCAGTAGCTGTAATGAGTCCTGAATTGCGGATGATGCTCGGCGAATGACGAAGCAATTGCAGGTCTTGTGACTGCCAAGTGTGAGAGAGAATGTATAGAGTGCTTCTACCATGTACAGCAATCGCCAATCACATTCGTGACTGCTGCTCACTGGCATGCATTAACTTTAAATTGCTTTCCTTGACGTTAGGGATTAATGAAGGGTGAAGACATGTACTTTGTAAAACAACAGATTCCATGAGGAGAACTCTGCTTTCATGACTGTTTTATTGGGCAATAAGCGTGTAAATAAAGGATTACAATTTCACTTGTAAATCAACGACCTACTTCATTTCAACAAATTGCTCGAGTGTTAAAATGGAAAAAAAAACACAAATGATTGATGTGTTTCATTTTATGATTGTCTTTTGGCCGTTAATAGATTCGTAATTTCCTTCAAAAGTGTACGTGATAATAAAAAAGGGGCATATACGTGGATATCTACTTTACCCTTAATTAGAGGATTCGGTGGTATTTAGATTAGTATGGGACCGTTAATATGCTTGATATATGACTTGCCATAAGATGCCGGATGCTTTAAATAAAAAAGGGGTCATGCGTAGTTTAATCTAATTATTAAAATAAGGTATGAAGCTATTTGTTTATGTTAAAAAAAGCATTTTTTTGCTTTCAAAAACAAAAAAAAAAGAAATTTGTTTGGGACATTGTTTTTAATAACTTATTTTTAAAAAGAAAAAACAGAAAATTGCTTTTAGAAATTCAAAAAACACAAAAAAGTTGTAGTTTTTTGTTTTTACATTTCTTAGTTTTTGTTTATTAAAATTGAGACTCTCTTTATTTTTTATTTGATGGTTTTTTTTTCTATTCAAGAACTTGAGTTATCACTATGTTCTATAAAACAACTTTAAAAACAAGAAAATATAAAATAGAAACAAACAACCCCTATATTCTTTTAGATATGCAGTCTCATTTTAATATACATGTTGGATAACATGGTTTAAAATCATGGTTTGGGTTTAACCCGTATTTTCAAAAAAGGGGAGATAAACAACCCATCCATCATAACTTTAAACCTTTAAAGTTATGATTTTGTGTGAGTTATGCAAACACTTTTAAATTCTCCAAAATAACTTTTAAGGCTTAAAACCATGATTTTTCAAAAGCAATTTTTTTTTACTTTTTTCAGAAGCTATTCTTCAAAATCTAGTATCTCAAATTATTTTTATCATTTCCCCCCTAAAGTATTCATATTAATGGCCCATTTAGATCAATGAAAATTTGGGAAGGAAATGAAAAATCATCATTTTCCATTCCTCAAACATGAGTGGTTCATCATTTTTTTAGGAATGTTTGAATTTTCCATGGTCCATAAGAAGCGCTCTTCCCACTATTTTTGGTGGGATCCAATTTTCCAACTCTATGAAATTATCAAAAAGCCTCATTCAACTTCTTCCTCCTTTCTCTTTGCAATGTGATTTTTTTATACAAAAATTTTACGAAAGGGGTTGCGCTCACCCACAATCCAAGAGCACCTAACTCATGATCCACTAAGCCTGTTCCTGTGAGCACTGGAGCATGTTAAGCAAGCCCTTTAGTTCTGACCATATAGGTAGGTCAACCCAGCTTCACTAAACTGTGGTGATACCTCCCCAAGCGCCGTGACTGAAGTCACAACAAAGTGGCATTCCTCAGGATCAAACCCTCTCCCTTTAGGTGAGAGTACTAGCCCAATCCCTTCGCCAATTGAACCTACGGACGATAGGTTACAATGCTGATTTGAATTCAAAAGGTCTCTATTGTCTCATCTTTCATTACCAAGCTTCAATTTATGACTTTAATATTTTAAATTGTCACTTGAACATTTAAAGTTGCGACCTACGACACATCAAATCGTAACCTAAGCATGAACATTCAAAGTTGTAGGACACTTAAAGTCATACATTGGACATTCCAAGTTAGACCTAGATATGAACAATCCAAATAACAACGTGGGACACTCAAAGTCGCAACTTGAGAACAAAAACTCACGTAACTCTGAATTACCCATCATATGTCTATAGAAAAAATATAAAATTATACAGACTGTCTTTAACTATAAGCATACCATGGATGACTCATGGTTAGGGTTCAATTTTCAAATTTCATTTAACATATTTTGTTATTAAGAGAAATATAGTCATTTAAAATAATTTTTTACCTATTTTAACATCATTTTAACCTAACCGAATATAAATTTTTCTATTAAATCATTTTACATTTCAATGCATATATAACATACTCCAAAAGTGCTTATAAGCATTTATAATCACGTTTAACAGTGTTTTTCCGTAAAACGAGATAATCTCCTCCAAATATTTACCTCGATGTGTGTAAAAATACTTATAAGTCCTTCTCCACCGCGTTAGTCAAGTCAAGCACAGCCCACAGAATTTGGTGTTGAATAGAAGAAAACGATGCCATATATCCGTTGAGGAGACAGACAGTTTTAGTGGTGAGCCCCTTCAAGCACGCTCGTCTCTTCGAACGACCAAACATTTATGGCGTCCATAGTTTTTAGAAGCTTCCAAGTGAACCCCTTTCTACTATATCCACTTTCACTTCTCCGAAGAAAGAATGGGGCTATGTATTGCACAATGAAAAGCGCACAATCCCAAACTGCCACACAAGAAAAGCAATCTTCCCAAGCCAAAGTTTCACCCTCTAGTACCCAATCCAAAAAATTGAACAAAATCGCAGAGAACTTTGAAGCAATAATTGGTATAGAAACCCATGTTCAGCTTTCCACTCTAACTAAAGCTTTTTGTGGCTGCCCTTACAATTATGGGTCTTCACCTAATACCTCTGTCTGTCCAATTTGCATGGGCCTGCCTGGTGCTTTGCCTGTTTTGAACTCCAAGGTCATAGAGTTTGCTGTGAAATTGGGTCTTGCCCTCAATCTCAAGTTGTCTTTGAACTCCAAGTTTGATAGGAAGCAGTATTTCTACCCAGATCTTCCAAAAGGTTATCAAATTTCTCAGTTTGATGTACCAATTGCTGCCGGTGGTTAAATTGATGTCGATCTTCCAGTTGAGTATGGTTGTGGCCACAGGAAGTTTGGCATTACCAGAGTTCACATGGAAGAGGATGCTGGGAAGCTGCTACATGCAGAAAATGGTAGCTACTCTCAGGTAATCGCTCTCTTCCGTTCACTTACTTTTCTATCCTAAACGTTGTATTGTCTTATTCAGTCTCTTGTTTAACATGTTTTCTTTTTTATTACGTTAATTTGCATATATAGTTCTGAGTTATATCGCGTCAACTTATTATCAATTTCAAATACCCTTCGATATTAATGTAACTAGGACAATCTGTACTGTCAGTTTTATCGCATATGAACAAAGTTTTATGTTGGATTCATGGTCTTCAAAATTTCATGTGGCTTAAATAGTTGTTATTCATGACATAATTTTGTGGTTTATCATTGCAGGTTGATTTAAATAGGGCAGGGGTACCGTTGCTTGAGATAGTTTCTGAGCCTGATATGAGGAACGGTATTGAAGCAGCAGAGTATGCAGCAGAATTACAGAGACTGGTTCGGTATTTGGGAGTGAGCAATGGCAATATGCAAGAGGGTTCTCTTCGTTGTGATGTGAATGTCTCAGTTCGACCCATTGGGCAATCTCAGTTTGGGACAAAGGTATCTCATGTTTCTTTTAACATTAGTATTTAAGTAACACCCCACGCTTTGCACACACATGTTATTGGGCTTTTTTAAATTGGTACATCAATGCAAGGTTTATTGATGTTGATAATAAAATTGGATGAAACTTTGTTCTTGCTTTAGAATTCCGTACATCTTGTCCCCACTCGGAATATTATTTGAGGATCTATGTTTAAGTTGAGCTATCTCTGTGCAATCGTTGGGATGAAAAATGTTAATAATGTAATGACAATTGAACTCACATTACCGTTCCTTTTGACTAACTTGCTGAGGCTCTGAATGTTTCTTACCTGGATGTAACATTGAAGGTTTTAATCATATTAACTACCTTCGTGTGTTATTTTATCATACGGGTGGTGGAAGGAAGGTATTATCTGAAATAACTAATTTTGTGTTGTATTTAAAACGATGTGACTTCTGTTTTTTTTTGGTGGCAATGCAATATGAAATATTACAGTCTTTTACAAATTTAGCTTCTGATATCATAAATTGTATTTACAGGTTGAAATTAAAAATTTGAATTCATTTTCATCAGTGAGTAGAGCCATAGATTTTGAGATTTCAAGGCAGGTGCAACTCCATAGTCAAGGTCAGCAAGATCAGACTGTACAGGAAACTCGTCTATGGGAAGAAGGCGCTCAGGCTAGTACTAAATTGTGATATCATTTTGGTTTTTTTAGTGTAGCAGGTAAAAGATAGTATCCACTTTTTGCATTCTTATTTACATAAAGAAATTTTGTTCTTATGTTTAGAGAACAGTTACAATGAGGAAAAAGGAAGGGCTTTCTGATTATCGATATTTTCCAGAACCAGATCTTCCAGCAGTCATTCTTTCTGATGAATATGTTGATGATATTTGCAATTCTTTACCCGAGCTTCCAGAAATAAAGCGTAGAAGATATGAGAATATGGGCTTAAGCATGCAAGATGTTCTTTTCCTTGCTAATGATAAAAATGTGAGTATGTTGTTGTTTCTAAAAGCTGTGGTTGGGTTTCTTTATCTTATAGTCTCCCCTTTCTCTCTCTCTCTCTAATTCTCTAAAGGTATCTGTAAACATAATTAATTTTCTTTTTTATTCTTCAGTTATATACTGAACTTTGCATTTCAAGGAGTGAATGTGTAATAACCGATTCCTTAACTCAAATAATAACTCATTCTTAAGAATATTAGTCATGGTAGATAAATATTTAATAAAACAATCAGATAATAAACCATGACTTTGAAAAGTTTACATTTCTACCCCAACAGATAACTTAAAATTCCGACAGTTGGTGGATCCACAATATAATATCATCAACTATAAAGGCCTCAAGCCTTCAACCAGCCCACTTCTAAAATGTTAAATCCTCAAAATCATGTAGGTAAGTAGCTAAAATCAGAGTTCGCAAAATGAGCCCTATAGATGGCAATATACTTCAATCAGTACATAAATAACAAATAAGGCTTTACAGAGATATGCCGAGATATCTAAGCCCCTAAAGTTCTCCCCGACGTACCAGCACCGGAACTATTCCCTGAAAAATGTTAAGAGC
>JANTPZ010069402.1:1445-20351 GCA_025593235.1 Vachellia pachyceras | reverse complement strand
ACTTTATGTGAGAGGAATTTTGTCTCGGCTTGCGTGAGAATGGATTTTGGGAGCCAAAACGGCATTCCTAACGGAATACCAAACGCAGCCATTATGTAAAATAATAATTGAGGATATTCTAATTTAATTAGAATCCTTACTGAAAAGTTATTAAATATAATTTGAAATATTTAAAAGTATAGGGCGCCTAATATTAAAGGGTACCTTAATTTTGATAAAATAAAAATATAGTGATGATTGAGAAATTATATAAAATGGTTGGCCATACTTTACAAATGTTAAGATGCATTGTGAATTAAGTATAAACTAAATTATTTGATGAATTATCACATTATTTATATTATTTGAAATAAACATTCCGTGTATGAAAATTCAATCATTTATCTATTAAAAAGATAAATGTATTTCAATTTTCATAATTTGTATATGTATATTTATCTTGATAAAGATATGCATGAGTATGTATGATTATCGTGATATTGAATTTTATTGTGAATAACATTTTAGTATAATGCTTTGTTGCTTCAAATTGTATTTAAAAGTATAGGGAAATAAAATGTGATTTTGGAAGTTGAAATCATTAAAAGAATAATAATGTGGATGATATATAATACTGAGAAATGTTACTGAAGTTTGGCTTTGAGTTACTGTGTAAATATTTCTTATGATGCTAACAAAGTATTTGAAGTGACTTTTGCAGCTCAATCTATGTATACAAAAATTTGGAGAATTTGTTCTATTAAGAGCTTGTTTGGATGTGATTTTGAAAATAACTTTTACAGATTTCGAGGTAAAATCTAGGTTTTGGAGAATAAATTTTGGAAAATAGCTTTTACAGATTCTGAGGCAAAACCTAGGTTTTGAAAAGTGATTTATGTTTGGGAAGTTATTAGTTTTTACGGATTCCGAGGCAAAAAAGTGGGTAGGAAAGAGAAAGAAAGAAAAAGTAGGAAAGAGAAAACATAGGTTTCAAACTGAGATTTTACAACCAAAATAGTTTTTGGGAAAAAAATTTTGCTTGGACAAAACCTCAGTTTTAAGGTAAAACCTAGGTTTTGAAACAAAACCTAGATTTTAGAATTGGTTTCCAAACGAGCCCTAAAAATATTAATATATGTGATATAGCTTATGCTAGATGGAGATTGAGCATATATAAATATGCATCCTATGAGAGAAATAAACTACTTGAGGGATACCATAACAGTGTATTCTCGTTGTATTGAGATACACGAATGTTAATTGAACTTCAATTTTATATGAGAAAATCCATTATGATTAATTACCTCTAGTGGTGGTCAAAATAAATATTGTGTGAATAACAATTTTAATATTATGAAACTGACTGAAATTGGATACCAAAATTGTTGAAAATTTACTGACAAAATTTTAAACGTAATTTGTCAAAGTTATGGCGACCAGGCCCGCCCCTGGGTACTTAATAATTTCTCCCACCCCAAATTCCAACTTCTTGCACTCAATATCAAGACTGTAGTGTTGACTCCGATCCTCATCTATGTCAAGGTGCTGCTTGTGGGAGTGGTGTACAACATGGTTCGCAGACATAGCAATGGTCCATTATATGGTTGCCAAGTCACCTAAGAAAGAAAAGGCAAATAATTTTAAATAGGATTAAAGTGTAAAAATACTTATAAAGTGCTAAGGGTAAACATTTGTCAATTTATCTGGTTCCCCACAACATCAAAAAAATAAAAATCCCACAATTTTTCAAATTTCCAAAAATACCCTATTTCTTTTCTTCCTTCCTTCCTCCTTATCCATCCTCCACCTTCTCCCCTTCATCTACAAGTTTCTTCTCATATATCGGCGGTCGCATCCTCCACCGATGGCGACGGCTGCGAGGTTCAAGGCGTATTAAAAAGTAGGTGAGGGGTGACATATTGGGCCAAATCAGGAGGCGATGAGACGGAGCCATCTCTCAAATATTGACCCCTCCCTTCTTCCTCTAAGATTCAGGCAGCGGCGACAATGGCGGCAGCGGTTGTGACGACAATACCCTCTCTCCTCACACCCTTCCAACTTCCGTCGTGTCTTGGTCTCAAACCCATCATGGATCGATCTCCTTCCTCTCCACCATCGTTGATCTACTTTGTCGCACTGGAGGATTTGGTTGAAGGTGAGAGGTGGGTCAATTCTTTTTTTTCCATATTTTTCAACATTCAGTTTTTTCCTCCTCTCACATCTCATTTGAATTAACATTTCTAATATTGAATGTCTCTGGTTTTGTTTGTTGTTGAGTTTGGTAATGGATTTGGATCGTTTGGAGAGATTTTCTGGTTGATGATTGTTGTTGATGATGAAGCCGACGACACTACTGAGGTTGAGAATGGGGATTTTTTTTATTTCTTTTTACATTATATTTACATTTAACATATAGCAATTACAAAATTTTAATGGCGTCGTCACTTTTTCTCTCTATTCAAATGTTCATTACTTTTACACCGTAAAAAGTTTATGTTATTGGGTGCATGATAGCCATTACTTTCACTGAAATGTTCTGAGTGGCAAGTTTCAGAATATTTTATAAAAACAAATAAAGGTCTTTTAAGAATGGGTTAAGGAGCAAAGACACCCATAAACAACTTATTCCTAATATGTAATCAAGACCACAAATTTTTTTTAGTGTAAAAGCAGTATAAGTAACACATACGTAACGCCTTCAATTAAAGTAAACGACCGTACAATTAAACTTACCCAAATACCCACAAATAAAAGGGCACGAGTGTATGTTTATTTGGAAACACCGTTTACCAAACGGTACATACATTTAAATATAAAACCATCTCAAAATCTGTAAAAACTATCTCGAAATTTATTAAAATCATCTTGAAATCCGTAAAATACCTCGAAATCTGTAAACTCATTTATCCTAATGGACTTCTTAAACACATAGGCCGTTTGCCTCCCCAAAATTCATTATCGTGCTTATCGAGATAAAATTTCTCTTACATATTTACCTCAGAATCTGTTACCGTTCTCCCAACAGAATTCCTAAAAACACATAGGTGTTTTGACAGATTGTTTATTTTCACTATCCAAATGATAGGTAAACCAGATATACAAATATTCATACACAGCCCTGTGGTCAGTCTCATTTCATTAACAATTCAATCAGCATCTTAAATAATAAGGAAGAAAAGGTAATCAGATCCACAGAGATTCACTTCATCTTTACCTCACTTTACATTCATGGGAGCCACTTGATTTGCAGATTCATGGGCATTGAATAACCCAAAACAATGAAGAACCCGAGACAAAAAAAAAATCAGAAACATAATCCCAAAAAAAAAATTCACTAATACATATCAAAGAACCAAAAGAAAGAGGGGAGAAGAAAGAATCACCAAGCTTGCAGTTCCTCATCAACATTTTCGCCATCGATATTATTGATAAAGTCAAATTAAATCTTGAATCCTAACATTACTATTATGAGGGAGAACCCCCAACAGGTCGGTCTCACAACATCCTCCATCTGGAGATTTGGAGTAACAACTGGTTTACCACAGTTATCATTAATCTTTGAGGCTAAAATATAATTTATTTTGCCCAATCTGAAAGGCTCCAGCGGTAGCATAATAAGCCTATATAGATGCAACAAGAAGGAAATAAATACTCAAAACCTGACCCTTGAAACTTTTGCTTGATGTTTGTTTGCAGGTTGACCTGACAATAGGGAAAAATCAGCTCTCTAGGGTTTAGCTAACAACCATCACCTAGAAATTGCTTAAGTTATTGGAGGATGCATGAATCGATTATCAATAGTAATAATTCAACAACAACAATTTAACATTTTAAACATACCAACCAATCTTCTTGTAGGATATACTCTTGTTGCTCTAAAGCCATCTGTTATGAACACCCCCCCCCCCAAAAAAGGTTCATTTAAAGTAGAAATGACATGCTTAAAAATTCTCTATATTTGAAATTAACTTTTTTTGCCACCAAACCGGAGTCTTCTCCCAGATTTTCTGTCCAAACCTTTGAAAATTAACAACTTTCAACACACATCCAATGAATGTGTTCTAGGACTCATCTCAAAGTTTAAGATGTCTACAATGCTCACCAAATATCACGCATAGAGGAGATCATTAGCTTGGTTTGAACTCACATAAAGTCAAAGACTCAAAACAGTATCTTAACTCAATTTCTTTGAAATATTCAACGATTTAGCCATCAAAAACCTGATTTTGATGCCTTTTAAAATAGTGACAATTTGATAAAAATAACCCAAATTTCAATAATTCAAACCATAGGCTTTCCTTGACAATATGCAACACTCCCTTTTGTTCTCTAATTATTTGGCTTACACAAAATGGTTTCCAAACTTCAATAAGTGATCATTTCTAAACATTAAAGCAGCACCACGTTTGGTGCTTTATAATCTCCCCAACGCTGTCAACAAGCTTCCAATTCTTTAAATAATCTCATCATAACCTATATATAAGTATATATACATCTCAAGACAAGATTCAAAAGCCTAAGTATTTACCAAAATTTCGATCAGCACCTTCATTTTCATCTAAAAACTAAAGCAACTCCTCCTTCGATGCTTTAAGATCTTCTTTAAACTTCAATCATCTTTAAACCATTAATCAACAACCTCAAATCAGTTTCTCAACTCCCAAACATACTCTAATAATTTAAATGACATAGCATTTAAAAACTCGCGTGTGTGAATATATAGTATACAAGTTTTAATTTTGTTCACTTAAGTTTATCATAAATCTCCAACTAGCAAAACAACATATCCCAGTAACATAATCAGATTCCATCTTCCAAAATATATATTTATACTGAAAATTGCCTCTCAGACTTTGGTCTACAAATTTCAAAAAAAGAAATCCACATGAAAACCTCAAAACACAAGTTCAGTTATTACAGCTTCACAATTATTAGGTAGTTTTCAATTTCTTCTTGCCTCATATTTCCAAAGGAACCGAAGGCATTTCTTTTGAAACGAAGGTCGCTGATTTGGTTCATACAAACAATGCATAAAATTCTCACAATATCACTTACTCAACTAACACAAATTTCACAAATTATTATGTAGTTATATTCTGTTTTAGCTCAATTTCAGAGGAACAAAGGTATTACTCTTGTGAACATGATAACCCTTGTTTCGGTTTCCCACTATCAGAAGGAGAAATCAACATGCATTCACCCACCAAGCCTCACAACCACTCACACTCCACCATTTTCATACACAATCGAGCAATCAAACTCCGTTGAACCAAAAATCAGAGCAAAGAGAGCTATTCTCCTTGGAACAGTAAACCATTAATGAAAAATTCACATATCAGAGAGGACAAGCACATGGAAGGCTCAATTTAACTCTCAGAAGTTTTAATCTTTTACATGTAATGGTTTAATCAATGAATCTTCACAAACAATTTGAATTTCAAAATTTTTGATAGATCGAAACCCCCCCCCCAAAAAATAAAAAATTACCGTCCATCATAATTATGAGTATACAATCATATCAGTGAATATTTTCCGAGGCTATTACTAGTTATGAATACAGATATATTTTATAGTATCACAGTTAATCATGCACCAAACTGAGTTACATGAGAACAACCCATGGTTAATTCTAGGCCGATGCTCGTTAATGAAGAAGGAATATATAGTTGCATTGAGAAAGGATGAATGTTCTAGTCTAGATCTTACTCCTCTATGATTCAAATTTTAGATCTAGTCCAAGCTTTGCTCTGGTTTTAGAGGCAGATGAATGTTCTGTCCTCCTATTCAATTATGCAATGGACGAATGGCTATCAAATTGAAAGACGTGAGTCTAGCACAGGACGATCAGTATAGGTGCAGGTTGAACAGCTCACGTCACCCATACTCTTAAGTATTCAATATCAAATTTTTGAATCATATATCTCATAAATTTCTCCTAATTATTTCTCTTTTTCACCATAAATATCCATTATAATAGGTTATGAAAAAAGAAAAACTTAATTATGAGAAATTTGTGGGATATGAGATACACAATAAGAGATACTTGGAATATTTTCATTGGTCAGAGCATTAATGATGTGGCACTTCAAAAATACATAAGTATTTATTGTTGAACACCACTAATTTTTCCATTCATGAAAGAGTAACTGACATCCTAAAATTTAATAATATGAAGCAAATGATGCCTATGTTTTTTATCAAAACACGTGGCATCGTATTTATGGCATCACATATTTTACCAATTAGGCATTCATCTGTTAATCTGGACAAAATGACTAACAATCAATTGCAATATTATCAGAAGTTATATATGTTTATCTTGACTTGTTAAATGGAAACTCGTCAGCTAGAAAGAAATGTCTCATCTTGCACTAATACTCAACTCTAGAACATGATGCGCATGTTTAGGTTAAAAATAAGAGAAAAATGGATTTCATTTTGTATATGCTGGACACATCAATTTTGTTTGTTAACTAAGGATTCATCAGTAAAAAAACATAAGTACTTTTCCAAAAATACTAAATACCAATTAAGGTTATTTTCCTAATTATACATGTGTCTGATCTATCTATAGGACTAACTAATTTTTGTTAATAGAGAAATAATACATATAATAATGTTGTGACAATATAGATAAATAAAACAATTTGACATATTTCAGTAAAAAAGAAGTGTCAATCGCTTACATTATTTTACTTTATAGTGTCAGTTATTTAGTTATAAATATTCTAGGGATAAAAATGTTTTTTAATGCAGAGTTAATAAGAGGTGCAATTAACTAATATCGGTTGAGTCTCGTGGAAGGAGTAACTTTTACAAAGTCACGAATAAATGTTCAACTCCCATTTTATAGAGATGTCCATGGGTTATAGTATTGATGGTGGTTCTAATAAAATTACTTTAAATATAATGATACATATACTAAAAAAAAATGCAGCTGTCAAACTCATGAGTTAACCCAGTTGACTCATTGAGTTTAACTTTTCATAATGTCGTTTCGAGACAACTCGTTATAAAGTCGCCTTTGCCACATACAGGCATAGCCCACCAAGTGAATTAAGTGGCACTGCTTAAAGATGATTTTGATCTTAATAAAGGAGAGAGGTGTAGTTAAAAATTTAAAAAATTATATAGAAATTAAAGGAAAATAAAACTACATAAAATAATTACTTTAATTATTTTTACATGAATCATGAATAATATATATATATATATATATTATAAGTTCATAAACTATAACCAGGACAATTTAGCTCACATTTTATTCAAAAATAAATGAATGATTAACTTTATTTATATCAAATATCATTAGTTTATGATTTTATTATGAGTCTACATTACGAATTTATTTTATGAATTTGCTTAGATTTATGAGTTTAACAACCTTAATCTAAAATAAATTATCAACATCAATATCCGTTAATTAATTCACAACATGTTAATGATTTTGACGTTTGAGTAACAATAATATTAAAATAAATAATTCAATATAGGAGAAAATTTTAGTCAAATTACTTATATCCATCATGTAAGGTTCTCTGATTATACATGACCATATGTCAAGTGTATGTTTACTGATGATGTAGTTCTTTTCGTCGAATTAAAGGAAGAGATTAACTCTAACCTTAAGATTTGAGGAAGGCCTTTGAAGTCAAAGTCCTTCATTCGAATGGGAGCAAGATAAATATAAAGATTGCAATTTAAGTAAGAGGCAAGTTGAAAGTAATCTGTGGGTGACATAGGGGAATCAAATTATTCTACAAGTGACAAAAGTTCAGATATTTGAGATTAATTATACAAATTGATAATGATGCTGTTAATCATAGAATTCAAACTTAATAATGTATATGGAGGCAAGCTACTTGTATTATTTGCAATCAAAAAGTGCCTAATAAAATAAAAGGAAATTTTTATCGTACTGATATAAGGCATTAGCATAAAGTGAGGGATGTTAAGATAGATGTGTGGTCATATAAAAATGAAAAAGATGCTTAATAATGAAATTCATGGACAAATTGGTGAGGTAACCGTTGAGGAAAATATGGTGGTGAATCATTTGAGGTGGTTTCGACATGTTTAAAGAACACTATTAGAGGCATCAATAAGAAGGGTGGACTAAGCAGTGTGTAGCCCTCTGAGAATGGGTAGAGGAAGATCAAAGAGCACTCTCAATGAAGTTATAGAGATAATCTTTTGATTAATAATCTATTTAAAAAAGTTTATGATAGAACACAATGATGTCATATGATCCGTGTAGAATGCTTTGTTGTTGCAATGAATAAAAAAAACTTAATCTAATTATAACCATTTACAATTGTGTTCGGTGAAAAAAGAAATTTTTGAATTCTTAAATAAATTATACAAATTATTTTATTAAAATAGGTTAATACAATCTTGTGTATCTCTCAAATTTTCCTTCATTTTAATTTTGGTTTTGACCTTTAAATTTTATTTTATTTAAAATATTGATCCATATAATAAAAAAATATGAACCAATTTACTTTTTGAGAGGTCAAAACCACATTAAAAAATTAAAATGAAGCTAAACTTGATCAAGATTGTGAGAGGTATATTAAAAATTAAAAAAAATGAGGATAGAGCCAGTCATCCATATCTCCCTAAATTCCGAGCGCCCCTCAAATAGCGACAGATCAGACAGGATGCTTTTGTTTTTCTCCTAGCTTGTTTTTTCTTTTTCTTTTGCTTTTAAAATTTAAAAAAATATAGACAATATCATGTTGAAATACGATTTTATTTCATTTTAATGCTCAATATACAGCACACTTTCAGCCATATATTTTCTTACCAATAAGATTTTGACAAGGTATTGATGTAAAAAAAAATATGGAAACTTGTTCCGGTATTTTCGCATGACCATATAAATTGTTTTCCCATGAATTGGCTGTCATAGATTTGCTAGTTGGAAACTGCTGTAATTTGACAAAGATGTTGTCTGGTATAGATATATGTTATTTTCTAAGTGCTTGTTTGAGAGCACCATTCCCAAATGATGCACACATTCCAATATAAAACCATCTCGAAATCTGTAAAAGCCATCTCGAAATTCATTAAAACCATCTCGAAATCCATAAAACCATTTTGAAATCCGCAAAATATCTCAAAATCTGTAAACTCATTTCTCTCAACGGACTTCCCAAACACACTAAATTATTTCATATAAATAACGTGCAAGAAAATTATTATTCAAAACATTTAAAAAAATGAAAATCCTGTTATCTTTCATTCAAAATGAATAACACTGATTCTAAGTCTAGGTAGTTTGCATTTCTTTCCCACTTTTGAACTTTTTTCTAGCTAAGTGTGTGTGTATATATTTTTTCTAGAAACAATTTTCTTCAAGATACTTTCAGACATTAAATGTGATTATGTATTTTAATGGAGATTTAAATATTAATTCATCGTAAACTAAAGTAAATGATTGGCTCATTTCACTAAAACTAATGGCATTTTAGAAATTATGATACTTTTTTTTTTTTGCTCATTCTCTCCCCTGCTTACCCCTTCGTAAATAACTAATGGCATTTTAGAAAAATAAGTTAACTTTTTTCCATATTTATTATCCTTAACCAATTTTTCAAATAACATGATTGAGCTACTTTCGTCTAAACAAAAGGAATATCATTAAAAATTATTATGTTAACCGATCTCGTTATCAATTCCATATTCATATCCTACTCTCCTAACAGCATACTCTAAATTTTAATAAATGAGACAACCCGTGGGCTGAGGTCATTTTTCCAGCACTATGATCACAGAACATATTGACTCAATGACACCCCACACTCTTGGTTAGGATTAACAATTGAGATAAGCAAATAATCTGAACTTTATTTCTGTTGCTTATGTTTAATATAGTTTATATTTCAGGCAAAAATATGATTAGGATTATTTTATCAGAAGTAATGTTAGACTTCATATATGAGGGTATAAGTTCAAATCCTAAAAATTGTACTTGTTAAAAGAGATCTAAACAATGCTTGCACAATAGATATAGAAAAAGTTTCATGAATTAATTTATTCTCATGCCATCAAACATCATTTTGAACTCGTTATTCAACACTTATGTACATGATATATAATTTAAATTTAAATTTGTTACTATGATGAGAGCCAATTATAATACAATAAAATCAATATTAATATTATAACAAATTATACTATTCATAGATCAAACCATCCACGGTGTACAAAGAGGAACTAGTTAACACTCATGTATCATAAAACCTAGGATACTGAGTCGTCGTTAATTATACATATTTAAAACAAAATATCAAAATTTTTCATAAAAAATAAAATAAAATATCAAAGTAGTACATTAAAAGTTGATGATATTAATAAACATGTACTTTTTCAAACGTGATTTACGGTTTAAGAAGTAAATATGTGAGAAAAGTTATCTCTACTAATGTAAACATATTTTTCTAACGCTATGACAACTGGGCCAATATTAATATTAGTAGTATATAATGAAAATTTAAGGAGAAGAATTAAATTATTTTAATATTAAAATAATTAAAATTACAAATATATAAAAAATCGTATAAATAATAGAAAAAATAGGAGGGGCAATGGTAATTTGAAACCTGATGTATACCTGTTCCCTACCTCACAGGACCATGGCTCCATATAACCCCGCTCCGCCCTCCCAGCTCAGAGAAGAATCACTCATTTCTCCGTTTTGAACGCACTTCTTCCGCTCTTTCTCTAACATCACAAGAAGAAGAAACTCTCCTCTGCCTTCCACTGTAATTAAACCCTTTCCTCTTTTTCTGATTATGAACTTCCCTCAGTCTCTGAATTCTTACATTACTATTCATCACCACCACCACCTGCTTCTTTAGCCTTAAATTTTAGACCCAAAATCTAATCATCACTCTCCTTAATATGATCCCTTAACTTAAGAATCTCTGAAACCGCCTTTAGTTTTTTCTTCAAGATCTATCTATGGCGGCGGGTGGGAAACTCTTTGGGGCATCCAACATATCAACACTCTTACTCCAAAACAAAAGACTACCCCCTTCTGATGTTCATGACTCTATCTGGGCTCACACCTCAAACCCCACTTTCCCAGGTAATTGATTTAATTTCAGACTGCCTCTTTTTTCTCCATTCTTATAATTACTCTGTTCTACAACTACTTCCATCTTACTATTTCTAGAGTTGCTGCTTTTCAAGTTTATAAATCTGTGCCTATCTGACACAATATGAATCCATGTAGTGGACAGAAAAACCAAATAGTTCCAGAAGCTTCTGATTTAACTAACCTTCTATGACTCTGTTTTCTTGATGAACGGTTTCTGAAATTTGGTTTCCAGGATCAAAATCTATGATGAATTTTGAGAGATTGAGTGAGTGCAGAGTAACAGACCAGCCCTTTCTGCACGGAATGGAGAAAGATGAGAAAGGGGAGGAAGATTACGAGGTGTGCTTTCATCAAGCTGGGAAGAAGAGGAGGCTCACGAGCGAGCAAGTTCAGTTTCTGGAGAAAAACTTTGAGGTGGATAACAAGCTGGAACCAGAGAGGAAGATTCAACTAGCAAAGGAGCTAGCGTTGCAGCCAAGGCAAGTGGCTATATGGTTTCAGAACAGAAGGGCAAGGTTCAAGACCAAACAGCTAGAGCAAGACTATAGCAAGTTGAAAGCTAGCTATGATAAACTCAAGAGTGACCATGACAATCTTCTCAAGGAGAACGACAGGTTAAAAGAAGAGGTAAACTAACTAATATGCTTTTCTCTTTCTCTTTTCATCTCTCTGATAAGCTTTTCTGCTTTCTGTTTTATAATATAACTTTAACTGAAGAGCTTTACAAAAAGAAAGAAAGCAAGTGTAACCCACTAATATGGTTGATCTGATGGCAAGAATAGTCTGGTTTACAATGTTATTTGTGATCAGGGGTTTGAATTTTAGTCGGGCTAAAATAGGATTTTATTGATGAATTTTCTAATTTTTAGTCACTGCTTTTATTCTTTTTTTTTTTTTTTGGGTTTAGTAATGCCTATTTCTTCAATCTGCGTGTAAAATTGGGTGTCTCTGCAAATTCTGTAATCTTCATGTAATACGATAAACTTAGAGATGTACAGACACAGAACACATTGATCTAGAGCTACACGAATCAGAGCAAACAAGTTCGAATTAGTGATAAACCTAGCTTTTTTATCTTCGGTTCGCAGGTGAAATTTCTAAAAAACAGATTGAATGGGAGAGAGAAAGAGAAAGAAGATTCTCACAGATCTGAGGCCAATGTAGATCCTGGAGATTCAGAAGCAGTGAATTCGACGGAAGGAGAGCCACAGCAAGAAGGAACAAAAGACGAAGGAGTAACGGCGAAGGAAAAAACGGTGTGGAAACATCAGGAAGATGCGAATTCATCGGCGAAGAGCGACGTTTTGGATTCGGAGGACACGGAGGCGAACCACCATTCGTGGATGCAGCAGGAGCCGGCGGCGGAGGCTGAAGCTGCGGAACACTCGGATTTCTCGCAGGACGAAGAAGACGAAGACCTGATGAGGAGCAATCTGCTGAATCTCTCGTGCTTCCCGAAGATAGAAGAAGATGGATGCTACGACGATACTCCGGAAGGTTGCTGCAATAATCTTGGATTCCCAGCTGAAGATCACACTTTCTGTTTTTGGCCTTACTGAGTCGCCGACTCGCTCTCGAGCCTCTACTAATACACACACTGTAATCACGTACGTTTCGTGTTCGTAATTGCTACTATGTATAATAAAAGAAAAATGAAATGAATAAAGGAATTAATTTTCACAAATCAATCTGGTTTTTCTTATTTTTTTAATTTAAATGTTAACTTAAATTTTAGCGGTTTGAATTTAAAATTTTTTTATATAATATATGTAATATATAGGATATATAATTAACCATATAAATTAAGCACTTTATGACAGCTTGAAATGGTCATATTTTTTGTTTAATTATCTCTTCAATCATCAACTTACTATTACATTGTCAATATATTGATATAACATTTATAAAAAATTGTTTTTATATATTAGCAAAAATTTACTCTTTTTAACTCATTTAACTCGACTCAATCCATTTATTATAACTTAACGCGATCTAATCCATCAATTTTTAACCACATTGGGTATGAGGCGATCGACACCGTTAAAATTAATAATTGCAGTGATCATTGATGAAGAACATAAATGAAAGGAAAGAGGGGTCTTAGTGTGTTGGAGAGATGTCACCCAAACTAAAAAAGAGCGGCTTTTAGAAAATCGGACGTTTTTTTAGCCTAATTGATAAAAATACACTAACAAAATTTTTAAAATAAAAATATTTCATGATTATTAGTAACAATCTTGAAGCATTGTTACTTTAAACATTATTACATCTAGTGTAATGGTACACGTATATTTTAAAAAAACTATTATGAATTTCTTTTGGACAAAAGAATGTAAACAAAATGTTACTTAGATCTAGAACTTATTTGGTTTTACTTCTCAAAAATTTAAGTTTTGTCTAAGTACTCACATTTTTTCAGAAGAAACTATTTTATATACAAAATCTCGGTTTAAAACCTAGGTTTTGAATAAGTTATTTTCTTGTCAAATCATATCCTCTCCTCCTGATAGATTTTCTCTTTCCTACTTTCTCTTTCATCTTTACTAGTTACTTTTTGCCTCGAAATCCGTAAAATCTATTTTTCAAAACATAAGTTTTACCTCAGAATCCGTAAAAATTATTCTCAAAACGACTTCTAAACGAGCCCCTAATTTGGTAAGCTTGTAAATGTTATTTTAAAAATATTTGTAACACTTTAAACAGGATATGAACACCCGGTTTAGGAAGTATATATATTTTAAACCAGTTATATACGAAATTGATCTAAAAAATCTACCATTATCTATAAAAATACCACTAGTTACATTTTATTAAAAAACAATCTCGACAATGATTATTTAGATTTGATTGTTTAAAAAGTGTTTTATTACACATCCGAAAAACATGTTCAACAATATTTTTCCGCAAAATGAGACAATCTCCTTCACACATTTACCTCGTAAATGATAAAAGTATTTCTCTACTGTTTTACCAAACGTTCCCATTAAGATTATAACTTTCAAAAACAAGTTGATATTGTTGAAAAATCTTCTATATATATGGTTTATTAATGTAGGATCTAATTAGACAGTTAATACTAGCCTCGCTGCATCACTTATTTCTAAATTTTATCACTTTTTATTTAAATTACCTTTATTTATGCTCCATCAACATTAATCAACTAACAGACAGGAATTAAGGAAGATGATTAAAATATTATAAAAAACATATATTAACTAGCTAAATTTATATTTTTAATTTATCGGAAGGATTATTTTTTTTATTTTTACCATGTTTTAATTAAATTTAGACTAAAGTATACTTTTAGTCATTTATGTTTGGGTCAGGTTTCACTTTAGTCCTTTAAGTTTAAAAAGTACACTTTTAGTCCCTTAAACTTAACGTCGTTAGTCTCTCCTAACGGAAATTGCCGATTCATCAAACTTAACGCCACTATTTTAGATAGTTTTTTATTTTACACAATTTAAAATATCAAATTTATTATATTATTAAGTTATAATTAAAATGTAAGTATGATTTGTGAACGTTTTATTGCACAGTTATCAATTAAATTTGATGAGTCAGCATTTTCCGTTAAGAGAAACTAACGGCGTTAAGTTTGAGGGACTGAAAGTGCACTTTTTAAACTTAAAGGATTAAAATGACACTTGACGTAAACTTAAAGGATTAAAAGTATACTTTAACCTTAAATTTATATTTGCCGAGGTTGTGTTTGTCGTATCTGAATGATAAAGAAGTAATTCAAAAGGCAAAAAGAAGTTCACCCGTTTCACGTTTGGTAATAAGCTTTGACCCATATGTGTGTGTGTGTATA
Organism: Vachellia pachyceras; assembly: GCA_025593235.1. Classification (NCBI taxonomy): domain Eukaryota; kingdom Viridiplantae; phylum Streptophyta; class Magnoliopsida; order Fabales; family Fabaceae; genus Vachellia; species Vachellia pachyceras. The sequence continues at coordinate 5,454 of JANTPZ010069402.1, read as the reverse complement.
TAATCTGAATAATATGCATACAGGCATCTCCCCTAATCTAAGCCAACGTTGATAACGGTCCAACGTGATTCACATGTTTGAGTTACGTGTGTGAGAAAGAAATTTTACGTTAAAATATGTAAATATGCTTTTTCAATAGTTTAACAAATAGTTTTACTGTCATGGTCCTTTTGTTTTCTTTAGCTTGTTGTCTTGTATTTTTTCTGGTTTAGTTTTGAGTGATAGTTTGTGTGCTTGTTTGGGAATTTCGTTGGGAAAATGGATTTTACAGATTTCGAGGCATTTTGGGAATTTCGAGATGGTTTTACGGATTTCAAAATGGTTTTTATGAATTTCAAGATGGTTTTTACAGATTTCGAGATGATTTTGTCTCGGCTTACGTGCACTGTTGGGAAGAATAGCTTCCCAAACAAGCGCTGTATCAGTAGGAATGACTGAGTGTGCTTTTTTGCTTTTGAATATTAGTGGATGTAAAACTTTTTTCTGGTATTAATAAAATGGACTCAATTTTTGCTCAAAAAAAAATAGTTTAACAAATATGGTGAGAATACGGGCTAATCTGCGGATTGCAGGCTGACTAGCACGAGTTGATGGATTAGGCGGGGCATGGTGGGTTGTGCATTGGCCCGTCAACCCGCTAACTTTTTAATTTTTTTATTTTTATAAAAATAAATTTCTTTTCCTTTTCTTACTCAATTTTTTTCTATAAGATTACATATTTATATTATTCTCTTTTTAATTCTAGCAATAAAGATTCAATAATTTCCTAAAAATAGAATTTAATATTACTTTTTTTAGAAAAAATATTGGGATAAAAAAGGTAAAAAATAAAAAAATGTATTTTTTTAAAAAATAAAAGCGGCAGATTGGCGGGACCCAACCCGTTTTACAATCTCTACGTACGCGTTATTATACATCAAAAAGTACCTTTTTATTGGGGAAAAAAACCACCTGACATGCATAATCTTAATACACATTAAATTATCAAAATCAAGAGAGGATCTTTGAAATATTTAAAAAATAGTCTTTGATGAATGAATCTGATATGTCCATTGCATGAAGACATATGACATATATACACATATATACACCACACACACTTGTAAATTTTCTCCTCTCACTTCCGATCATTCCATGCTTACACATTGCATTCACATACACACACACAAGGAACTCATTGGGTTAGCGTAGCTGTCTCTATCACCCATGGATGCATGCATGCATACAGGTGACAATCTTTCTAAATTATATACAGGATTAAGTTACATATTTGTCTTAAAAGTTTTTAACGAGAAGCAATATTACTTCGAAAGTTTTTTTTAATTCAATAGCACATTTGAAGTTTTAAAACGTAATAATATCGCTCCGCCCGTTCAAAAAACCAACATTGATGATTAATAAAATTGACGATCGTTCCGTTAACAATTTTAGTGATAAAAGGGTGATATTACTCTAATTTAACACTTATAGAATAATCTCGAATTCAAAAAATTTTGAGTGAAATTTGTACATTAAACCTTGTGTATGTGTGCATGAACCAAAAACATATAGTAATACATATCCTTGTGATTAAGTAAACATCACCCTCAAAATGTTCCCTCTTAGATCTTACAAGATCTTATATGTTTACATTTTCAAAAAACACATTGAAAATGTTTTTATTATTTGAAGTGACAACTTATTAAACAAGAAACTATACATATATATATTGGAGAGATTAATTAGGATTCACATTAAACTTCAACTAATCCAGATAAGTTAGAAATTATCGTGCGTGTTTGAAAAGCAGGTTGAAACTACGTTGCACATAAGCCGAAATAAAACTTCTCTTGAATACTTGCATTGACTTGTTTAAAATTATTCTCCCAACGGATTTCCAAACATGCAAAGACCACAAAAAATCTCTTAATGAGTGAGTATTTAAGAAAATACATACTGAGAACTAATTAAGCTTACTTTATTTTACTGGTCTTCAAGAATAAATATAAAAGTATAAAAACCATACTGTGACATCAAATTTTAATTCAAAACTTTAAGGAATTACATTAATTTAGTCCGATCCTATGAAATTTAGGACCATTGAATTTTTTAACCATAACAAATACACGGAAACTACTTGAACAAGGACAATAATATGCTCCCTTTAAATGGAGAGAATAGTTGGGAGAGAAAAATATAGGATAGAAAATAAATAGAAGACAATAAAAAAAATGTTACATTGCAGCAGTTACTTTATAGCGGTTCTCTAAAACGTTACAATATATTTTTGTAACGATTTTGGTCAAATCGCTATGTATTTTCAGAAGGTCAAACTGCTGCAAAACCATTGTAACTCTGTTTTGCAACTGCTTTACTTCTCTTCGTCTTTCTTCTTATTCTCGTCATTCTTTCAAATCAAGGCCTACATATCTTTACTTTTAACAGTTGGTACTTGTTCCACCTTCTTCTCATTTATTTCATAATACAATTTTAAATATACACTAGTATTATCTTTTTTAGGGTATTTTTATTTCTATTTTATTCTTACTTCTTCTATCCACCATTTAATCACTCACTAATTAACAACTAAACATTTGATTTGAATTAATATTTTTGTCATTATATTTTAATATTAACATCCAATGCATTTTTAACTAAATTTAATCTCATAATATATACAAATATTAAATACTCTAACTACAATATTTAAATATTTCATTAATTAAATAGGATATAACTTTTAAAAAATATTATCAACAACGTTCCCCAACCCCTACACCAAAATAGTTTATGGTGGGAGCTTTTTTTGATCAAAATTATGGTGAAAGTGGATTCTATAAAAATTTGAGTAAGCATTAGTAGCAGTTTTTGAACCGCTACAAATCGTGGATGGAAAACTTTAATTTTCACCTCCTGCACATCAAACGTGCCCATTAATAGCTGTTTTCCAACTGCTAATATACTAAATGCTTTTATTTTTACAAATTCTAATATTTTAGTAGTGGTTCTATAATCACGATGAATGTTAAAAGATAATTTCATAATGCTCTTTGAACTAGTAGTGGTTTTAACGAACCATTAACAAAGATCTCCTCGTGATTCCTGTTTCCGTCTATTCCTATGCAATGGTATTTTTAAAGTGCTACAAACACTAGTAATGGGTTTGACTATGTGAGCAACAATTCGTATAACCGCTACAAAACCTATTGCCACGTTGGGTTTTTGTAGCAATTCATTGAACAACTATTAAATCTATTAATAACGGTTAAAACTGCTATAAATACATATGAAACTAACCGTTAATAAAGGCCGATGTTTTTTAAAGTTGGAAAAAATACGGAGGAAACAATTAATGGGCAAATGTTACAATGACAATAGTATTCTAATATCATATTTATTATAGCTCATGTCATCCTTCATAAGAAACCTATATAAAAATAATATTTTTAAAAAATAAATAATAAATTGAAAGTAAAAAATCAAATACATATATGTTAAAACTATATTTTTCATATTTGTATGTGTTTAAATAAGTCTCACCCTCATTTTCTCTCCCTCTTCTATTTTCCTCTCGCTTTTCTTTCCTCCTTTAAATAAAGAAAAACTTAAATCCTCTCATATTTTTCCTGCCTTTTCACTTTGATACTTAACTTTTAAGAAACTTGAAATGGACCTGAACTCGTATAAGTGACAAGAAACACATCAAAATATGACAAAACAATAGTGAATCCTATATATATATATATATATATATATTATTCTTTTAATTCTTTTTATAAGCGATAACCATTCAAATTACGTAGAACAAAATGTTGGTTAAGATTGGCTAAAATCAATAAATATGCAAGATAGAATTTTGGGAGATTTACTATTTGGTCCCATGTAATAAAGGTATTTAGCAAATGGTCCCAAAGTTTAAAATATTTAAAACATGGTCCCATTGACAACACGAGGTGTTGTCAATGCAGCACATGGGGTTGTCACTTGACAACCCCTGACAACACCATGTGCTGTATTGACAACACCTCGT
>JANTPZ010069222.1:1279-13040 GCA_025593235.1 Vachellia pachyceras | reverse complement strand
TGATTCTGAAAGCCGTGGCTTATCAGGACTCATAAAAAGTTCTTCATCTGCATTGAAGGATCACATAAAGCAGTACCAACCACCGTCAACAACGATTAGCAACCCAGAACAGTTGCACATAACCATGTCTAATGTGGTACCAGATCTCTGGATGGGCAGTTATTGTTTCCATGTCTCCTCCCACTCTTCCTTGATACTCTCACCAGATTTCTGCAGAATCTAGTGCACAAAATATTTGATTCCAGGCCTCGGTCATCCCACGGCCATTAAAGGGCTGATTCTGCAGGGTATTAAGCAAGCAGGAGGATAAAAACTCAAAAAATAAATGTAGCTCCACAACACCTTTATTGCCCAGATCCAAAGAAGGCGCTCCTCAATCAAAGGGGATCAGCAGGAGTTCAAATGCACGCAAAGCTGCGGAGGCGATCAAACAAACAAGGAAGTCACGAAATCCTTTAACAAATCCAAAAACAATCAGATGCCTTCCGCGTACCCAGCCAGCGTCACAACTAAAAAACAGGGAAAACGCCCACATTACACATTCAGTACATATCAATCACACAGAACACTAACGCGATATTACGAACAAAACATGAAGTAAGCTTTCTGCGCATTCGCATCGCAGACAGATCAAAAGTCACGAAAACGATGAGAGAGATAGACAAACCTGTGCCTTTTGAGAGAAATGGGATGAAAAAAAATGAAAATCCCGGAGGAGATGTTGAAAAGCGGATTCAAACCCAATGAGAAAGGGCAGGGAGTGGTGGAGGCTGAGAGCCGACGTACGACCCACGGAAAACGGATCTGAGCCCAGAAGTAACTTACTGCAGAATGAACAGGATCGGATCGGATCGGCAAGTGGAGAAATAAAGAAGGGAGAAGGTTCGATTGGGAGCAAAACCTTGATTAGGGCTCCGCTAAAGAGAAGAAGAACTCGCCCCGGGGGTGGTCTTGTCGAAAAGGGGAGGCAACGATGGCATTGGAAGAGAGAGAAAGAAAGGGGCGCACGATGAGCGAGAAAATCGCAGGCTGAGAATTTGACAGTGAGAGAGAAACGAGCGGAAAACCACCAATCCTTTGGCTGTGCCTACTCACTCCAATCACATTGAATTCACACTATCGCCCCTCTCTCTCTCATGGCCGACCTTCTTCTCACTTCTTCTATCCAAAAAGTTACGCACTGCTTCTTACCTTTATTGTTATTATTTTCAGTGAGTTCTCAGTTCTCCCTTTTACGGTTTTACCTTCTTCTCAGTTCATTCACATTTCGTACGGATGAGCAGAGTTCCTTTCAAAAGAAGAAGAAGAAGAAGCTTTATTATTGCTGCCTGCTACTGAATTCTTAAGTACAACTTTTGTTGATTATACACGCAAAATATTTATGATTATTATTACTTTACATACATATATTTCCTAGATTATTATTTGAATCTATTTATTAAATAAGGATAAAATTAAAATATTAAGAATACTAAATTTTAAGAGAGACTTAAAGAACTTTCATGTTTTAAAGTTTGAATGAAATAGGTTAAAAATGTCTTATAAATAAATCCACAAGAACCATTAGTTTATAATTTAAATATATTGATAAAAAATTTACAAGAAAAATGAAAAATTAGCTCTTATATTATTCTACTCTTTGAGAAGATTAGTTACAAATTAATGAATTCTTTGAATAGAGACTAGTTTTTTTTCTTGTAAATACAAACAAAACTAAATTTTGATATAAACAAAAGGACGTGGCATTAGCCTATAAAAAGTAATTCAGTTAGTAAAAAGTTGACTCATAATTAAAAAATTTATCAATTCAAATTTTGTTGTTGATATAAAAATTTTATTAATAAAATATCTGTATCAAATTCTATGACATTTATGCATTTTCCTTTACTCATACATTTCAACATTATAGTTTATAGAGCCCTAAGAACAAATTATGCCATTGACTATATGTGGATAATTTGATACAAAATTTTTATTTTAGATTTGTTTACTATTATTCTATTTTTTTTAATTTTTTCCCAAAAGGTACAATATTGAAACATCCCCTCACAGTTACTATTGTACAATTGTTTATATTTTTTTTCGTGTAGTTTCACAATTCTCTTCTTTCATTTTGTCATGAATAATTTTAGTGAATTGAGTTTTAAGATCTCTCTATAGAAGGCTTTGGGACCTGAAAAACAAATTATCTCATTAATGTATAACTTATTTAACTAATCTGATTAGATCATAGCAAATAGTTAAGTTATTTAATTGTAATATTTATTTCTGGTCATTCGTACAAAAGCTAGGTAAATTTTATCACGAGATTAAAAGGTTAAATAAATTACATAATTATAATATATATGATGAAATATTTATATCTATTGTCAAGAAAATTAGTTTGAATAAAAATATAGATATATAAGTTAATTAGCTTCCTTAATATCTCTAAAAAAAGTAATAAGCTCTTATGTAAAGAACCAAAGGTAATAAATATGGTGTATTTTTCCTAAAATACCCTCATTGAGTATCTTATTTATCTTCACACATCATTAAAAAAAGAAAAACACACCATCTTATATTCCTATGGAAAGAGTACGGGCTCGTTTGGAAATTCTTTTGATAATAACTTTATTTCGAGGTAAAACTTAGATTTTGTAGAATAGATTTTGAAAAATAAAGAAAGAAAAAGTAGAAAAGAAAAAATTTATCAAGAGATTGGGTGTGATTTGATAAAAAATAGTTTTTCAAAAGTTAGGTTTAAAACGAAATTTTGTATCCAAAATAACTTTTCCGAAAGATATGAGTACTTGAACAAAATCTAAGTTTTGGGGTGAAACATAGGTTTTGGAAAGTGAAACCAAACAAGCTAGAGATTGTTTGGATGTAAATGATAAATGTGGGAAATATGTTACAAAAACTATCTTTTTAATTGGATCATACATTAATGATGAGATTAGTATATCAATTTATAAACTAGGTAAATTAATTTTGTGAAAATGATAAATATAAAAAATAAAATAAATTGAAACTACAATTGAATTTTGAAATAAATATACCATGCCTATGTATAAAACTTTTTCTTTTGGCCAATGAGAATGACAGATTAATAGAAAAAATATTTATATACTTTTTTTTATATTTTTTAGCTGTAATATCATTATATAGAAAACGTCATATAAAAGAATATACAGACCTAAAGGGAATATATATACATGGAACTATATATGTGGTGTTCATGCATTTAAAAATAATCCACATAAATAAACAGTGAGTGGATATTTATTTTTATATAAAGTTTACATCCACAGACCCTGACTGAATAGACAAATTAATTAAATAAATAATAACACATCATGTTGGTTTTATGCAATGTACACATCGGTTATTAATTATAATTTTTCTCAGGCTAATGTAATAAATTAATAGAGAAATATATGCCATGGATTAATTAATTATAAAATTGACAATAAAATATATTCGAATAAATACCAAAAACATGCTGTCTGCATAAAGAAATAAGCTCACGTTCAAATGAATCTATCTCGATTTGAAAGCTTTTAATCAAAATTTGTTGCAAAATGTCATTTAATTATTGCCTTCACGTTCGTGGTCCCACCAAAATTACAAAAAAGCCATTGACATCTAGCACTGTGAATAAATTATGTCCGGGTCTGTTTAGAAAACGGTAGAGAAGTACTTTTACTCAAGTCGAGGTAAATATGTGGAGGAGATTGTCTCGTTTTGCGGAAAACATTGTTGAACGTGCTTTTAGGTGAGAGTTAAGTGTTTCCAAACGGACCGGTTTTCTACACAAATTCATGCTCCTTATTTTGTCCAAACATTACCCAGATTAAATCGTAGTGACATTTTTTAGATCTGTTTCAGAATGCGGTAGAAAAATACTTTTACGTAAATCGGGATAAATTGTGAAGGAGATTATACGGAAAACATTGTTATACGTATGTTTCGAAAGTGCAGAAATGTTGTCAAACATCCCCTTTATAACTTTTATTCATATCATGAAAATCAAGACACTTTGCTCAAAGTTCAAATTATGAAAATTTTTCCACATTTTGGTTTGATTAGTGAAGAATTGGGTTATAATTTATAAAATCTTAAATTGATAGTGAATAATTTGTAAATACTATTTAATTTTTTAGACATACGTTGCCCTTTTGAATACCGATCGAGACCCAACTCACAATAATATATACATGTCTAAATTAATAATACATATAATATAATTTATGAAAAAGCATAAATTACATCAAAGTGTATTGAAGCTACTTATAAATATTTTTGTATTAAAGTTAAAATGTTATTATTAATTATTAAAATATTATATATTTTTTAAAATTATTTGTATTGAAACTACACTACTTGTTGATAGTACTGGGAATGCGGGCCAGCGGGCTAGTCCGCCAGCAGCCCACTAGACGGGGGGTTGGGATTTCCCAACTCTCAAATTTATGATATTTATGATATTCTCTTTCAAATTCTATGATTAAATGTTCAATAATTTCCTAAAAATAGAATTTAATATTACTTTTTTTTGTAAAAAATATTGGGATGAAAAAAAAGTAAAAAAATACATAAGACCTATAATTTTTAAAAAAATAAAAAATAAAAAAGCAGGTTAGGCGGGCCACAAGATGGCAGGCTGGCTTTTGCCAGCCCGCAGCCCATCGATTTTGACGGGCTGACGGGTCCAACCTGCATTACCGGCACTACTTGTTGATGGGTCCTCCTTCGTTAATTTTATGGACAGTTTTGGTGAATGGATGGTCAAGTGACAAGGACTATGGAGAAGGGAAAAGCAAACCATGTCAAATTTATAAAATATAATTCTTTTTACGTGACATAAGTGTAACCATACATCTCAATCACGCATTATTTTAATCGATATTGCTATGTTCCGTCACTTCTAAAAAAAAGTTTTATCTACAATATAGTGTATGTTTAGGAAATATTTCCTCCAACGGTACGCGTAAGCCAATATAAAAAAATCTCAAAATAGGTAAAAAGTATCTTAAAATTCGTGAAAAGTATATCGAAATCCTTAAATTCTTTTTGGATTGCGTAAATTCTTTTCGAAATCCATAAACTCCTTTCTCCTAATGGATTCGTAAATACACACATAAACAACTTACAGGATAATTAATGTTTATTTTGCAATCTTACCCATTTGGTTAATGCATAAATGTAACTCATCATATTTTTCTCGCTCATTTAAAACCTCATTTAATAATGATAAATTTGAAAAATAAATACTTTCATATGAAACAGATTTAATGAGTTAATTAAAACTCTTGTTTCTTCTTTTTATTTTTTTTACTCCTCCCAAGAGATTGGAAAATTTATTCATGATATAACGAGTGATTGATCCCTTCCGGTAAGCAAACTTTCGTTGGTTATCATTTCTTGTTTCTGAAATGACTTGTTTGCGTTAGCTATTCAAAAATCACATTTAAACAAGTCAAGATAAAATTTCTCTTACATACTTATCAAGTAAATTGTAAATCATAATGAAAAATATCTTCCGTCACTAATTTAAATGAATACTGTGCTTGTTTAGTTCAGCGTTTGCTAGGCTCAAACGCAGTTTTAATTAACAATATTTTTTCTGTGAAACGAGATAATCCCCTTTATATATATGTCTCGACTTCCTTAAAAATACTTCTCTACTGTATTCTCAAATTGATTGATATTGGAAAGTTTCATTTTGGTGATGCACGTAACACAGGACAAATTGGCTTTATCTGATACTCTTTTCCATCTGATCAAACCAAAGGGGCCATGAACGCACGACGGCACGAGGGACTGAGGGAGTATTCTGTACGGGTGGGGAGGACAGGAGAGGAGCACGTGCGCATGAAACCCGTTTGTCGGGTAACTTGGAATATATGATGATGGGTGGGATTTCCATTTTGCCGTTTGCGTCTCCCCGTAACTTCTGGAGATCTGATGCCTTTGTGAATTTACGCTTACGCCCTTGCCTTGTTTTTGTCTCCAACCCCGCTTTTACTTGTACGGTACGTACTGGCCACTGTTTGCTTTCTGAGATGAAACGGGAACGGTGGGCTCTTTTTACGGTAATGCCCTCCCAACTCAGAGTATTGGTTTTTTTAAGGATTCGGGCTCCTTCAAGGTTGCACTTCAATTTTATCTTGTTTGGGAAGTCTGTTAGAAGAAATGAATTTATAAATTTTGAGATATTTTACAGATTTTAAGATGGTTTTATAAATTTTAAGATGATTTTTACAGATTTCGAGATGTTTTATCTCGCTTTACGTACACCGTTTGGGAAACGGTGTTCCCAAACTAGCACAAAGTAAAGTTTAGGTTTTACCTTTAAACCTAAATTTTATTTAAATACTCATATTTTTTTAAAATTTAAATTTATAGTAAAATTTAGGTTTTAAAAAAGTTATTTTCTTATCAAATCACACCATCTCTCATAATAAATTTTCTATTTCATCTTTTTTTTCTTTCTCTTTCCTTTTTCCTACTTAATTCTACATCAGAATCCGTAAAGCTATTCTACACCATATCTTTCAAAACATAATTACATTTTCAAAACCTAGTTTTTACCTCGGAATCCGTAAAAAGTATTCTCCCAAAATCTATTCTCTAAAATTTAGATTTTACCTCGAACTTTATAAAAGGTATCATTTACCGGACTTCCAAACAAGCTTTTATTTTATTTACATTACGTCATTATGGATTAAGGTAGTGGACTCTTTTGTATATCGCCTTTCACTATGGACTTAGTCAGCAAGCAAGCAATCACAGTTTTTTTTTTGTAATTTCCATTTTCAATTAGAATGAAATGGACTAATACAATATCTAATCAAATTCACTCTCATTTTGATCAATAGTTTTTATCTTTAAATATCCAGCTTTTGTTAAAAGTATATAAAAAATATTTTAGACAAAATGAAATTTAAATGATAAAAAATCATTGGTTTTAAATTTCACGGATGAAAATCAGAGCAAAGAAAAATTAAAAAGAAGAAATATTGTATTAAGCCAATTAAGAACAATATAAAATTTAAAAATTGTAACCAATTAATATATGAACATATACACATGCATAGAGAAATCAACAGGGTGGGATGGATTTCTGGAAATAGCATACACCCTCCAATCCATTTTCCCTTGTTATTAAGAGCACCTCTAGAGAGTTCCTTTACTTCATAATTAAGTAATCTTACACTATAATCAATATTTAAGGGCGATTCTTTGTATTTTTTTCTCACATTAGAGTAAATTAATTTTTTCTGTAGAAATTAAGAAAAATAAATAAATTATTTAAAATCATTTTTATTATATTAAATTATATATCAGTTTGTCACTAACATAAATTGACATGAGAAAACAAATAGAAATAATTTAAAATAATTTATTCGACTTAATTTTTGAATAAAATTAAATACTTTTTATATTAAGAATTGGTGGGAAACAACTGTAAATATTTTAATAGAGATATTACACATCCATTCTAAGAAGCAAAAAATACTACAAAAAGGTTTTTAAAAAGTCAAGAAAAATTAATATGGAGTCCCATGGGACCCGAGGTATATTATTTGTAAAAGTGAAAATGCCAAATTGCCCCCGTTGAAAGTTTGCCCCAATGAACTAAAGAGTTTGAATTAACAATTGAAGTACCTTAAATGATAACTCGAGCACCACCAATGATAAGTTAGTGGAGCGTGTTACTAACTTGTCATTGATAGTGCTTGAGTTGTCATTTAAGGTGTTTAAATTGTCAATACATATTTAATGTTTTCAGCTCACATTTTATCAATTATGTAATCAAAATCATTAAAATTGTCAATTAATTTGTCAATGCAGATTTAATGTCAATTGATTTGTCAATACAGATTAAATCATGTGCAACCGAAATCTTTTAATGATCAATATTGATATAATCATATTTTAATATAATTGATCAGACACTTTTAAGAATTTTTATGATTAGCTCATGTCATTTTTCTACCAATTACATTTAGAGCCTTTTTTACATTTGCATATTAGGTGGTTTAAGTTATACATAGGTCTTCAATTTTTATACTTTACATATCAGAATTCTGTTACTTATCATTGGTGATGTCCGTTAATGTATTTCAGTTATCAATGCAAAAATTTTGAATTCAGAGAGACGAACTTTTATCCAAGGACAATTTGGTATTTTCACTATTACATATAATATACCTCAGATGATATCAGACTCCATATTAATTTCTTTATTTTAAGAGATTTTATAGTATTTTGTATTATTTATGGTCGTTGTGTAATTTCCCCTATCGTTTAATTCATGTGACTTGGCAGTCTGTGAAAATAAAAAAATTCATGTGAATCAAGGAAAGGCACAATTATAATACAGAGAGTGCTGCCATAAAGTACACTATGGTAGAGTAATGAAGGGGAGTTGCTTTGTGATCGTCATGCTGACACGTGGCGATTGCTGAGCCATTCAAATCCGTATTGCTTTTGCTTTCGCTTATTCGGCGCCGGCCAAGGAAGTCCCTTTGGCGTTGAGATGCTGACACTGTGCAGTTAATGATCCGCCATGAATCATGATTGTGATTTTCTTTTTTTTTCTTTTAAAAAGCATATTGCAAACACATTGAAATTTCATCCACCCACCAACAAAATCTTCCGAAGAGTTTAAAACTCATTTAATAATATTTTTATGTAAAATGAGATATTATTCTTAATATATTTATCTTAATTTACATAAAAGTATTTATCTACTTTATTTTTAAAGGGGTCCAAGATGTTGAGAGACACGGGTTCAGCATGGCGTAAATCAATGGTTGCTCATGATGCAGTAAATCTCACTAGAACGTGAGAAGCGATATTTATTTTTAGGGAAAATGACATCAAAGGAATATGGAAAATGTGAAAGGATAGAGAGGTGATTCGAAATTCAAAAATCCCACAGTGAGTACTAGTACCTCAAGTGTCTTTATGAAATTATAATGAAATGACAAAAATGCCCTTAAACAAAAAAATTTTAAAAATAAAACCCTTCAGCATCAGCAGGTCGACTGCCGCTGGAGCTTCATGGCCTGCCGGTGACTGCTAGTTGGAGCTTCGGCAGCCGACCGATGGCTGAAGGGTTTTATTTTTATTTTTTTTTGTTTAGAGGCATTTTTGTCATTTCATTATAATTTCATAAAGACACTTAAGATACTAGTACCCATTTTGGGATTTTTGAATTTCGAATAACCTTTATGTCCTTTCACATTTTCCATATTCATTTTATGTCATTTTCCCTTTTTTTTTTTAACATGGATCCATAGATTTTGGACGATGGATGGAATTAGACATTAGTTCAACAACAATGATTAACGGAGTTCAATGGAGCATATATTTCACGGTTCTCTCAACAGATTTGATTAAACACAAACTCAAGAGTATTGTGGGATTAAGCAAAGGGTTGTCAACAAGTTTTAACACATCCTAATGTGCTTATTTGGGAATACCGTTTCCCAAACGGTACACGTAAGCCGAGATAAAATTATATCGAAATCTGTAAAAACCATCTCGAAATCTATAAAATCATCTTGAAATCCGCAAAATACCTCAAAATTTGTAAATTCATTTCTCACAGCAGACTTCCCAAACACACACGCTCGTGTTATGATAGTGTACTTTGATGTTAATTAATGCTAACTTGAAGTATAGAATCACACACACAGAATAATACCGTTCGTGGGGTGTGTCAAAGTAAACGTTGATGGAGCATTTTTGCTGGGAAACAACAAAAGCAACTTGCACCAAAATGGCAGACTCACAATAATGGTTCAGTGTTGGATGGCTTCATGTTTAACAATAGCAAGGGAAAGAGCTTTCATGCTAAACTCTAGGGTATTTCTTTGGACCTGAAGGAGTACTTTGTTTTATATAAAATCTATAACAAACCTAATGTAATCATTTCGATTCAAAACATTCCATTATTCTTATTTATAATTCATTTTTAGCACGCTTCACATAAGAAAAACCTTAAACTTCATAAATTTTGCCTTATATAAATGAAGGTAAATTTGTACATTCATATGAAAATTGAATAATGTAACTTATAAATGGAACAAAAAAATTCATTTTACCAACGGAGTTGGGTTTAGAGGAAGGAGCTAGTCCTCACAACAAGGCGAACTAATGTTACCCACATTTAGTGTATAAAAGTGTCTGAAATATCAATGGGCGCTTGGTAGAGTTGACAAGGGTTACTACCAGCATTCCTCAGGGCGAGGGTTCGAACCTTGGGGAGTGACAGACGCGATAATTAACGTAACCTCAAAGATGTTGTTCCATCAACACTTTGCTACCAGGATACTCTAGGATACCGGATGGTTTATACAAAAAAAAATAAAAGTGTCTGAAATAAGACTACTTGCAATAGGAATACTTGTATTCTAGCCCAAAAAAAAAAAAAATTCCTTCTCTTATTCTCATAGAGTATATGATTTCTTTTGGAAGAAATTATTGGCTCATAATATAAGTTGCCTAGAGAGGTATTAATTACCATTTTCAAATTTCTCCCCTATTTATTACTGATACACATTTTTTTTGCCATTATTACTGATACACACTGGATATAGAAAAAGAAGAGAAATACGATACACATTTTAATGGGGTAAAATTGATTTTTTTTTTTAACTTAACGCATCTTTATGAATCAATCGTTCTTCCGCAGTTTCAATAAGGTGGTTAAATGGAATTTACATTTGGCTGACTTATTTCCCAACTTTTTTTATGCATGATAATTGACAAACCAACCTAGCCATTATCACATTATTTTAAAATATTTTAATACCTCGGATAGACCCTTCATTAACCCATACTCCATGAGGTCAGGAAGTTGACAATTGCATTGACATTGAATTATCTCTAACTAAGATTATGATCAGGTGGGCAAAAGAATTGTTAAATTAAAATAACATCAACAAAACTTCTCAGACCAAGAACAGATCTGTAGGCTGTAGCCCTCGCCTCAAGTTCTAAATTCTTCAACTCAACATTCCACAATTAGTGCTGAGAAAAATGATAACCTTTATTCTGGAAAAAAGGGCCATTCAAAAAGTGGATTAGGCAATGGATTTTAATATATTACTAAATCAATATATCAAATATATAATGTAAAATGTTCTCCCAAAGCGCATTATTTATGTTTATGAGCTATGAACAAGCGCAGTTAACATATATTAACATATACAAACATGAGGAAAAAATTCTGCAAGACCAAGTGAATAAATGGAAGCCAGTAGACCTGCTTGGCTTAAAAGTATTGTTGAACTTCTTTTTTTTTTTTTTTTGGTGAAATTGTTGAACTTCTTTGTTTATACAGAGAAGTGTTTCCTGGAGAGTTCCCAGAGAATAATTGAATCAGAGGTAATCCATGGGAAGCTCCAAATCTTCCTCAGTATCCCAATCTCTAGGATTGCCTCTCTTTCTCCTAAAGCTTCTCCTTGACATTGAAGATCTCTCAGAGTCTGAATATTCTTCAACATCATCATCCACAGTCCCCACGTTCTGGTTGCCTAATAAACCCTAGTGAGAGAAAATAGTTAGTACTGTTACCAACAGACTATAGGAATCGTTTGGTTACAACTTTGATAACTGATTCAACGCATATAAAACAAGATTTATAATGCTTATTATTTCCTTATTTAAATATGTTTGCTATAAGGCTCCCTGACAAAAAGAAGACAATTTTAACAGTTCAGTGACAAATGATTAACTATTTCAATGAAAAAAAACTTTCACG
>JANTPZ010069196.1:861-17546 GCA_025593235.1 Vachellia pachyceras | reverse complement strand
CTCATAATTCCAATAATATTTCTACCTCCACCATTCCCATGGTGCAACAGCAACCTCCGGTGGCACAGATATATCCACAAGTTCATGTTTCACATTTCTCTAATCTTATGCCATTTCGTCAGTTCCTGTCTCCAGTATACGTTCCACCAATGCCCATGCCTGGATATTCAAGCAATCCTCCTTACCCTCATCCATCAAATGGCAGTAGTTACTTGTTGATGCCTGGAGGTGGTTCTCATCTCAATGCTAACAGCATTAAATACGGGGTTCAGCAATTCAAGCCTGTTCCTTCCGGCAATCCTACTGGTTTTGGAAATTTTGCAAATCCAACTGGATATGCCATGAATGCCCCTGGTATGGTTGGAGGTGCAACTGCTCTAGAAGATTCATCTCGCATCAAATACAAAGATAATCTTTACGTCCCAAATCCTCAGGTAATGCACTTGTTTATCATCTTGACTCTTTTTGGGTTGTTGGTAAAGAAAAGGGTAAGCAAGATTGCCCGCAAATTTAGGCACATGCTGTAGTTTGATTTTCTATATCCCTTATCCATTCAGGATCTTGTTCAATTGTCAATCAAAGGAGATGGATTCCTCCTAGACTGATGTTTGAATCTTGACTCTGATAATATTATTTAGAATATGGGAATAGTGACTTCTTATTCGTGCTTATATTTTCCGTATTATCATGCTTAGCTGTACTTAATTATGGCCAAGTGCCTGGATTTGTTGAGATGTTGTTTATGTAAATCATTAAGTTTCTGATATTCAATTTGTTTGAGATGTTAATTGGAGTTTCTCTTTCCTTTAAATTTTTTAAATTATCAAGCTTTGAATGAGTTGGGTTAAAGAAATAATAAATAGGGCAACAGCTCATTGAATTGTGGGATTCATTGAGATTATCTTGTTTATGACAAGGTGATTTTTTAACCCAATACCTATCTCCTTCTTGATTCCTTTCCTTTGGGACTAGAATTCAGTATTGTCATTTTTTTGTGTTTCATAGGTTGAGACATCAGAAATCTGGATACAGAACCCAAGGGAGCTTCCCAGTATGCAATCTCCGCAATACTACAACATGGCGGGGCAAACACCGCATCACGCAGCTTACATGCCGTCTCATGCCAGCCATGCCTCCTTCAATGCAGCTGCAGCCCAATCCTCTCACATGCAGTTCCCTGCCATGTATCATGCTTCGCCGCAGCCAGCTGCCATGGCTAGTCCTCATCACCATATAGGACCGGCTATAGGCAACAATGTTGGAGTCGGAGTGGCTGCAGCCGCACCTGGAGCTCAGGTGGGTGCATATCAGCAACCCCAAATGGGTCACCACAATTGGATGACAAATTTCTGAAAGGAGAGGCGGAAAAGAATGTGAACCTCAACCCTTTGGGCTGAAGTAGATATAGAAAAAAAAAAAATGGATGGCAGGTCTTATTTAATGAATTTCTTTTTCCCCTATGCATCATGATGCATTAATTTTTTTCTTTTTAAAGAAAACCTTGTCTATTTGCGGTATGAGGTACCTATGCCTCCTTAGACTCCCTTAAATTCCGGGCGTAAAAAGCTTCACAGATTACCATGAATCCTTGACAAAATTTTTTAATCTTTTTTCCAATGTTGTGTATGAAGTTGCAGGCGAATTTTAAAATTTTTATCTTATTGTGCACATTAATGTGTAAAATTGGTAAGTCAGGATTTTGACAAATTTAAGGATATTATTATTAACTGCCATTCTCTAGAGCCATAAAAATTGGTTAATTTTGTCATATTAGTAGATCGGGAAATACTAAGATTTTTGCAAGCCGAATATAGGGTGAAAGCATTTCTTATCACACTTAAGTCTTAATTATGGATGGGGTTGAATGTAGTGGAAATGGTTAATTTCTCGCAATACAACACTAAGGTTGTTGCGGGATAAGTTGTACAAGAGCTTCACCTGAAAAGAAAGAAAGAAACAAAGCGTAGAATTAGAATGAGAGGCTTTATTTTTGTGTGTGTGTGTGTGTGGAGAGAGAGAGGGAGCAGCCTTATTGTGGCACTTGGGAAGAAGCTTTGTTGTTCATGGGGATCGGTGTAGCTTTTTCTTTTTGCATAACATTTGAATATTTAAGAATAATAACAAGAGTATGGATCTGATCTGATGTGATCGCATTCATTCAAAGGCTACCCTTTAAAGTTTTAAAGTCCCAGTCGCCCCCACGCCTACTGCTCAATGCTGCTCCTTATAACCATCTAAAATACAACTTCCAGTCGGCATAACGTTTCTCGTTTCTCTACTTTCTCTTCTTCTTTGGTTATTCTTTTTTATTAAGAAGAGTGAGTTGGGTCATAGGTCCTACGAGGAATAAGATATACTTTCAAATTCATATAGTGCTTACAGAAAACTTTCAATTGCCTAACAATAAAACCTTCACATGTAGTGAGCTTTGAATCCATAACTTTTTATGAGCTTTGATGTGATCACAATTACACATATTCTATTAGAAGCAACGTTGTTCAAGAAACTGTAGAATACTAAATCTTTCAATGGGGATCTGTATCTTATGAGGGACTAATATATTCAACTATACATATTCAACAATGCTCTTTCAATTGGGTGATTATTTCAATATCATTTTTTTCATGTATGAGTCTCTAATCTTTAACCTTATTTAAGATAAATTGAATTATTCTCTCAATCCAAATACAATTAGTAATTTGCTTTTCCAACATCTTGTTTAGGTAGATAATAATTTTTTTTAACGAAGTTCCAAAGTTTTACAGAATGATAAATGAATTATACTTGCATACGATATTTCGGCATCACTTATGCTACACATCAATATAAAATTCATATGAAATAAATCCAGATGCCTCATATATTTTCCTGTTCCCATGAAATTAAATCTAACCTATAGCTATATATACCAAATAAGGGGGAAAATGTGCGATTTTTACAGATCATGAATTTTGTTATTATATGCCGACTTGAAGAATAAAACAAATTCAAATAAAATCAATTGAGAAAATGAGAAACTGTCCAATCAAGAGATCTACAGAACGAAACGATATATATAATAATTGATATGTTTTGATGAATTCTATCTTTTTACTGAAAAAGATAGTTTCCCGATCAATGAAAGATTAAAATCCAAATAAAATAGACAAAATCACCTACTTCATGGAATGTGACAATTGACGGTTCTACTTTTTGGTTTTGGAAGTTTAGAAGAGGATCGATTTCCCGTTATTTCATTTGAAAAAGAAAGCAAAAAAAAAACAAAGAAAGAAATAAAGGCTTGATTGTAAAAAATGTTCACTTAACTAATTTTAATTTGGTCTAATATTAATAATTATAACAGAAAAAGTAATATCCATTATAAAAACTTTAAACAGTATACAGCATATTATAATTAATATGAATTAGAAGCAATAACGTACCATTTAATTTGGTTTAATAGTACAATGCTTCAATCACTTATTAGATTATCTCTATCCAAAATACATTTACTTTTGCTTCCTATAAATGATTAAAACCTAATAATATACACGGTTCATGTAACCATTAATTAAATTGTGGACTCCTTCCATTTTTGAGATCAAAAGCCTATACAAACATTTGAAGACGGCAAAAAGGAAAAAAATTTGACTTTTTAAAAATATTATAGCCCTAGTATCAACTCATTCATGCAATAGTGTAAATTAAGTCTCCATCGGAGTGATTAAGTACTATTGCATGACTTGTCAAAATTCTAATTTTATGGGGTTTGTTTGACGAAGCGTTTGAAAGAATCAAACGCACGTTCAACAGTATTTTTCGCAAAACGAGATAATCTCCTTCACATATTTACCTCGGCTTACGTAAAAGTACTTCTCTACCGCGTTAATAAACGGGTACATGAGAAATTAACTTTGTAAGAAAGTTGAGTTTTCCATCATTTAATTGACACCAAGATTCTTATCTCATTTTCCATTTTATGATTCAATAAGTGGATTTGTGAGTGAGTCGTGACTAAGTGTTTGTGTATGTGTGTGAGGGCGAGAGAGATTCGATCAATGATGATATGATAGATTAACTAGATAATTAATTTGATCGAGTAATTTTTTAAAATAATCTTCCTTAATTACAAGTAACTTTTGATTGTTGAGATGATAATCAAAATGGGTAAAAAAAAAGATTTGATTCTGTGGAGGGTGACCCCGCAATTGAATTGAAATGAAATTTGAGCAGAAATTTCCAATCATGGAAGCATGGCCTGCCTAAATTTGGCTACCATACCCATCACCTTTTCCTGCTTGTACCTCTAGCTATTGTTATTGAGGCTTGATTTTCATACTTGAATTGATTAATTCTCTATTTTCTTAAAATTATATATAGCGCATTCGATTGTAAATAAATAAATAGATGTATTGAGTCTGTGTGGGACGGAGTGAAAAAGTTTCAAATTAGATATAGTTGGGCTGAAACAAGAGGGGAAAGTGTATTTGTAGCTTTTTAATTTTACATAAGGTTTTTTTAATGATTCTTTAATTATAAGTTATCCTTTTAATCATTTAACTCTAACGCGGTTAAAAAAATATTGACATTGAAATTTTAAATATTGACAAAATACTGTCAGATGCATGCTGACATATGAAGTTTAATTTTTAACAACAGTTGTTACAAAACAAATCATCAATTGAGACTTGCATCTTAAAAAATACTTTGTAAAATTAAAAGACCAAACTAAAATTCTGTATAAATTTAAAGAACTAAATTCTCACTTTTGTAAAAAAATTATAAATGAAATAATCCATACAGTCTCATTTTTTTAGGAAAAATTACTGAAAAATCCACCATTACAAAATTTATCATCCCATAGTAGCTTAAAATTTCAGGTACAATCCGTTTTCAACTATATGCAATTCTCAACTATGTATGAATGTCTTCTGTTTCATATGACCGTTTGGGAATACGGTAGAGAAGTACTTTTACGCAAGTCAAGGTATATATATAGAGGAGATTATCTCGTTTTACAGAAAAACACTGTTAAACGTGCGTTTAACTTTTAGAAATGATGTTCCAAACAATCTCATAGTTAAAGATAGGATATGGATTGCACATAGATAAGATTAAGATAGAATTCATTGTTAGATATAAGTTGCAATTACATCCTTAAATAAATTTCAAGTACTTTACGACAATAAATTTTACCAAATTTGTTTTCTTTTTTAAAAAAAATATATGATTGCATAATATTGTAGAAGATATAATTTGTATAAAGTGTTACAATAATGGATGGGAGCTTTTGAAAAAGAGAAGAATGATGGAACGATGTGAGTTTTAGAAGATCCACTAAATTAATGTACGTGGATGCCACTCAAAGTTGTATTGTGTAGTACACACATGGTGGCCTCAAATCAAAACATGATGATAAACACAAGCAACAAATCATGCAATCTAATCAATGTGTTTCTTCTCTATATATCTGTTTTTACCATTTCTTCAAAAATTTCAATATCAATTGCTCTTAGCTATTTAATTAATCTCATATATATATATATATATATATATATGTTGAATCAAATCAAGGAACGTAACCCAATTACGGCAACTGAAATTATTAACACGTTTAACTTGCTCATCATCAACTGGATACAAGTGCTTGTAAAAAATCTTAGTTTTTGTTAAATATCGATGATGTTAGGATTAGTTAAGATGTAATTATCACTTACCTTGTTAGGTACGTATATATTTTTATATATAAATATATATGAGATGATTTTAAAGCGGAAACATTATCTTAAATAATTTTACAGAAACTTGGATATAATAATTTCCATATGTACAGAAATATTTTTTTTAAAAAAATGTTTACGTTTAGATGTTGAATGACATATATGCCATGCTTATTAATTATGAAAGCTTTAATCAAAATCAAAGACAAGGTGTATTATCGTGGGTATACATCTTTTTATTAGCTTCTTCTAAACATCGGTCTTTAGAACAGTTCAATTTTCATTCATGAGCTACCAAACAAAACTATTTAATTACAAATTCTAGTTATTATTAATATTGGACTTCGAATCCATATATATCCTTAAAGTGCCGACACATTTTAATTAGGCGTTTTCACCTAATTAAATAAGAATTTGCTTTATTATCCGATATCTCATTAATTGCAAGATTGTTAATTGAGCGGCAAGCAAGAAAGCAATATTTTCTGAAGGTTCAAGGAGGTTTATTATTAAATTTCAAAGGTTAAGGATGTTATTTGTACATAATTCTAATTCCACGGAAATTTTATAACCTTGTCCTTTTTTTGCCAACCTATAACCTTGTTATTCTTAAGTGAAAATAATGAATCCTGTCGTAATTAATATTGACGAACAAATATAAAAAGCATGACGTATAGTGAGACTTTTCAGAGATATATATATATATATATATATATTTATATACACATGAAGTATTATTGTCCATGAACGTATATAGTGTAGAAGTGTCTAATCTTACTTAGTGGGATGGGTGATATAATGTTGGTGGAGATCCATCGAGTACTACTTGTACCCTCACAAGGCCAACGGATAATATTTCTTCCATACATTAAGGAAATCATGAACATGGGGTTTTTTTTTCTCGTTTTCGTTTAAATAAAATCATCTTGTTTTTTTGGTTTTTTCTTCTCTGAGTTAATCTTTACACACGTTGTTATATCAAACTTAGTCATTAATTGACATAGGGGGAGTTAAATATGTGACATTATAATAGAGATATATATATATATATATAGCTGGTTCTTTGATGGGTTGATGCTGTTTGCTATTGTGCATGTTTGGAAAGATTTTCTTCCCAACGGTATACGTAAGCTAAGATAAAACTATATTAAAATCTGTAAAAATCATAAAAATCATATCGAAATCTATAAATTCTTCTTGAATGCCGTAAATTCTTTTTGAAATTTGTAAATTCATTTCTCCAAACGGATTTCCAAATATATCGGAATGAATTCCTTGTCAGAAAACCTCTTATGATTACTGAAACGAATCTTAATACACACACAATTAACATAATAACTGGTATTATGTGTGATATTCTGTGTGTGTGTAGGGAGGGGGAGAAAGAGACTCAACTATGAACAACTTGTTTTCAAATGAAAAAAAAGGGGGAAAAAGAATGTTGCAACGAAAGCAAAGATTGAGAGATAAACACAATGATTTTTACAAAATTATATTACTCCTAAAAAAGGAGCCTTCCGATATGAAATAGCCACAAATTTGTACAAAATGATATGAATTGTCTAAATCAAATAATAACATGCAGCCACTATATCGATTGTGGGCTTCCCTTATCAAGAGTGTATTACACTGACTTAATTACTCACCCATATTACTCTAATTATTACTTAGCTACGACCAATCTCTTTCGACTTCCTCTATTAATCAATAATGTCTTTCTACTTAATTTGATTAGATAAACTATAATTAATGCACTAATCCACGCACGCATATGGTAGATATAATGGAGAATCAATCAATTAATGTTCGTAGTGATCATAGCGCACTTATTTTTACCATCAGTTCTTATCCTAAATGGTGGTAATCTCTCATCTTGTTGGACAAGAAAAAAATTATTAAAAATCATTAACCTCCCAATAAGCGCTCCTTTATCCTCATACATATATAGATATAATAATTATTAATTAATATTTCTTACATGAACCCAATCCATTGAAGCTTATAATTAAGAGCCCTCGTGCGTCATCAAGGCAAGCCATGATTGCCAAAGAAGGCACTTTTGGATGTGTTCTAACACACACACACACACACACACACTCTCTCTCTCTCTCTCTCTCTCTCTCTCTCTCTCTCTCGATAATGGATGGGTTCGTTATTCATTAATTATGAAATATAAACTTGAGGGTGAAGGAAACAGAGATGAGGAGGAAGTCAAAAGAGAAAGGAATACCGGACAAGGCAATGGCTTTGTTCTGAAGGGTTAGAAATTAGAAGGTCAATAAATGGATCTCATCAGTTGGATTTATTCGTACTGTGATTGTTTTGTTGTGATCGATCGATGTTCCTTGTTAGGGTTAACCAAATATCTCATATCATTATTAATTCATTATGCCTTTTGCTTTGATTGGGTGTGATTCTATAATCTCTTTTGCTCTTGCATGTGGTAAGTAATAAAACTCCATTAGACATCCCAAATAACAATCATTGTGGAAATCAGCATAAACATGCACCCACTACAATTCCTTCCTTCTTAATTTATTCATTTATTTTAAAATGTTTAAATGAATTGAATTATACAAGAATAAAATTAAGTCTATATAATTTTGAATTAGTTACAGTATAACATATGAAGTTTAACTTAATGTGATTTAGTCTCTCAAATTCAACTATTTAATTTATTTGTCATTATATTTTATGACTCCGTTACAATTTATCAGTCCTCGAAGAATTAGATGATTTTTTAAAGTATAAAGACTAACCCATTAAATGATAAAACTCTAAGAGATTGGATTGAGTATGAGTTGAACTTCAATGATTGAGTTCTCACTAAGTAGTAAATATATATATATATGAACAATTTTTTCGATAAAATAAATTCTATATGAAGGAAGACTTTACAAAGTACTTATGAATTTTAGTAAGGTTTTCTCATTAGAATTCAATGAGAGTTAAATCCATGTCTCTTATGAAATACTACTTGTGCTTTATGCAAGTCATCTTCTAAAATAAATTTTTTATTTATGACTCAAAATATAAGTCATCACTTATTGTGAGAGTTTGTGGGTATTTATTATTTATTGCTTCATTTCAAAAATTCATTTCTTATATACATTGACGAAAGATAATATGCTGTTTACAAACATATGATATTTATTAGGAACAATGATACATAAACCATAAATTGATTTCCCAATAATTTTATTGATATAACTAACTTGTTTTGGTTAGGTTAAATAGTTGAAGTATGGACTAGCATCTATCTTTATATAATATAACACACACACACACACATAAGAGGGGGAGGGGCCTCATAAGATGGAGGCATAGTAGAGTGACACGTGGAATAAATTGTGATTAATGTGTTTAATTGAAAGAGACATGAATGGAGGAATTGAAATTTCTATTGCCATTACATTATGTGTTGTTGGAAGCATTGCTAAATGTTCTCATTCAATCCTTCATAACTTTTGAATTAACGCGTGCCACCTCATCAAGTTTCTCAATTATGTTCCCCCCCTCCCTCCCTCCTGTTCTTAGTGCCTCTCAATTAATTAATTGATTCATATCTAATGTTGTGTGTGGGTAATTTTTGAGCAATTATACACTTTTCAGGGTCTCAGAATTTTCTCATGCCAATGAATTAAAAGTTACCCTCATTTTGTAATTTTTAGATATATGTTTTTTTCCTAGGCACATGTAGCTTTTCACTAGATGAATTATATTCAAAATATTATCAGACACAAAATATGAGCACATTTTTCAATGAGAATCCGAATATTAGTTTATCACATTGGGGAGATTAGTCAAATTTTTGTTAATAAATATTTTGAATTAAAAATAAGAAGAAAAAAGGTTTTAACAATACATGAAGAATAATTTAGTAGATTAAAAAGATCCGAGATGAGTGAGAGAATGTCAACGTTATCCCAATTAGTTGTGACAAGTCAAGTGATTCCAATGATAATAATACAGTGATTGCCATATAATTATTATATAGAGTTAACCTAAGTTAAATCAGTTTAATAGTTATCATATGAATGAGCTGATGATGAGAGGTTGAAAAAAAAAATAATAGTTGGGTTGAGTGAAAATGATTAAATGTCCTTATGCAAAATTTTAAAAATATTTTATAGATAATAAAAAAACTACATTTGGAGAGTTTTATCTCATTGTATTTAAATTTGACTTAACCCGAATTCAAATTGATTGACAACAGTACTAAATATCAAGCGGCACCAAAAGGGAAAATATATATATATATATATATATGCAGGCAAAAGAATGATATAGTTTTAATTTAAACCACAATGTTAATTTATATGATAATTTTGACTTGAAAGTTTTATTTTAAGAGTAATATTACCCTGTAAATCTCTACGAGGAAACAATTTTTTCTCATCGTTAAAAAATGTTAATTTTGATGTTAACTTACTTTGTTTGACAATATTAGACACCTTTTTAATTGTTTACTGTCACAAGTTCGTTTGGGAACGCGGTAGAGAAGTGTTTTTATGTAAATCGATATAAATATGTGGAGGAGATTATCTCGTTTTACGAAAAAAACACTGTTAAACTTGCGTTTAAGCCCGGTAAACACTGAGATAAACGGACTGATTATCTATTTGGCAAAACTTAAAAAAAAAAAAAAAGTTGCACACTCTCTCCCCACGTCTCATCCTTCTTCCTATTGCCGGCGACTCAACCCACAAACTTGGTATTCATGGTAGAGAAGGAACAAATCCTTCCGCATCCTGGATCTGGAAGACATCATCATTTCACTCGTCTCCAAAGGACGAATTCTTGCAGCCAACATTCTTAGGAGATTCTCTAGAACTTGGTCGACGGCAAAGGTTATGATTAGATCGGAGATTAGGATTTGCTATCCAGTTTCTCTTAGGACAAACAGCGACTTCCCTGTATATCTTGTGACGGAAATCTTGACAGAACACCGGACGACAACGACGATGACGATAAGGACGTTTTTCAAGTGTGCGAGTTCTATTTCCTTCGGTGACAAGAAAAATTTAGAAAGAATGAGTAGCATCGCAATTAATTTAACATTAGTTAAGTTTTGTTGGGGCTTTCTGATGATTTCACCATCGCTAGAGGCCACCGCCGACGCTTGTCTTTGCCGTTGTTGTTGGTTTCCTCTTGATCCCTTTTGTGAGCGAAAAGCCCAAGGATGTTTTTTTTTTGCCTTAATTTGGTAGTTCCTCTTATATAAACATGACAGGTTTTGAATCTAGTTGCATGGGGATTTCTAAGCTTTGAATCTCTCAATACAATGGTAAGAGACAGATTTGGTTTTCCAATGCATACATAATACTCTTCATCTCAAACCCATTTTATAGTTTCATGATTCTCCCGAGTTTTTGCCCCCCCTCTTGATTTCAATTGATGCATAATAGTTTTTTTTAGTTTAAATGGATGTTTTTCCATCAAAATTGTAACAAAAATCCTTTCACCACTTCAAGCCAAGATATTTTCAGGCAACAAAGAAACACAGGCGAGGCAGATGGTGAGGGGGATAGAGAGAGAGAGAGAGAAGAAAGGGAGGCTTACTGTGGAGAATGACTGAGTTGGCGAGTAGCTTTTGGTTTTGGACAATGAGGCAGCTGAGAATGAAGTGTAATGCGAAAAACTAGGTCAACTTTAACCGTTAAAACTAACGGTTTTGATGATGAGGTTTACATTTTAAAAAAAAAATTAAGACAACATTACTCCTTAAAATTTTTTTGGGACAATATTGCTTTTAGAATAAAAATAAAAATGGTTCTTATCCTTTCAAAATATATAAAATTTGTCTCCTACAAAATAGAAGCTTATATAGGTTTGGTTTGGCAATACTTTTGGAGAGTCTAAAAGTCTGTTCAATTGTGTTTTTCCGTAAAACGATATAATCTTCTTCGCATATTCATCTCGACTTACGTCAAAAAACTTCTCTACCATATTCTCAAACGGACCCATAAACAACCATTTAAGAAAAGGTAATCCATCAGAGTTTGATACATTCCCCTCCTTACCTAATTCCTCCTACCATGTATGGTAGAATCTGAAAGAAAGCCTCTCCAACAAAGAACTTAAAATTCATTTTTTTAGGAAACACGTAATAAATTTTAAAAATAAAGAATAGGGTTAAATTTAGTTGGATTAATAAATATGTTAAAAATCTATTTTTTTTAAGAAATACCCTCGTTTAATAATCGGTCAGTGACTTAAATAATCAATCTCATTAACAAATACTTCTCTTTAATGAGGGTATAAATAAATATTTTAATAATAACTTCAAACAAAAAGCTTTTATTTTCTTATGAAGAGTCCAAGGGAGTAATAACAAATATGGAATGCAAGACTAATATATATGAATGGAATCAAAACTTTCTAGCCTAAAATGTTTATAGATAATTCTCTAACTCAATGCTATATATACTTCTTTTTTCCTAAATAATTACATCCATACAAAATAAATGCTTTCTTATCAATATTCTTCATCTCTCAAGCTACCATTTCCTAACTCCACTATTCGGTACTCGTATGCCACCCAACTTCTCTATTACATAGCTTGTCCCTTGTGCAATAAAAAAAGTCAACAAATAGTCTTTTAATTTTGTTTGACTGTTCTCCCTAAATTTTTAAAATTGAAGTTTGACTTTTTTGTGCTGCACAGTGTCGTTAAAAAACATTACTTTATATTATTATTATTATTAATTGCTGCTAAAGACTAACTAAAATATATTTTTAATTTCTTGGCATGTGCTAGACTAAATGAAATATAAAAGGAACACATGAACAACATCACAGTACTGTTGATGATATGCTAATTAAAACATTTGGAAACATTAAAGTAATGCATATACATGTATATAGATTTAGTGTCTGTTTGTATTAGTGTTATATAAAAATTACTTCTCCAACATGATTTATGATTTATAAAGTAAGTATGTGAGCAGTGTTTTATTTTGATTTACGTGAACGTGCTGCTCTAACGATATGGTAAACCAGTCTTTAATTAACTTTTGAAACAAAAGTGGAATCTTCCTTTGCAGGATGAGACCCCATGTGAATTAAGCATGGAAATTCAGTTTTCTTAAAAAGCAAAATTAATGAATGTAATTGAAAAGAAAAACAAAACATATGGACCCATGCCAAAATAGGTTGCGCTGTTAAGATCAATATCTGCTTTGGCATGGGTCTAATGTAATCCTACACGCTAATAAATTTCCTTTCTTTTCTTATAAAAGAAAAAGTAAGGATCTAATGTCACTTCATTGTAGAGAAGCAAAGATAAATAAGAAGCTAAATCCAAGCTCAAAATATAATTAAATGCTCACAATTTATATTAATAATAAAAAAATTATAAAATTACAATTTTTTAGATATTAGAAAAGCAAATTATTTATTCACTCTTTTAAACAAAAAAAATTTCAGCATCATCATTAACAGCCTGGATGCCTCTAATACATCTGCCTCAATCCTTTATAAGAGCATTCAAAAGAGAACACTCAAAAACCTCTCTCTCTCA
Source organism: Vachellia pachyceras (assembly GCA_025593235.1). Classification (NCBI taxonomy): domain Eukaryota; kingdom Viridiplantae; phylum Streptophyta; class Magnoliopsida; order Fabales; family Fabaceae; genus Vachellia; species Vachellia pachyceras. Next base: position 4,325 of record JANTPZ010069196.1, on the reverse strand, counting down.
ATCATCCTTTGCTCTCTCTTCTCTTCTAAGGCGTGGAATTTGGCTTTCATTACAGTCTCTCTCACTCTCTCTTTCTCTCTCTAAGAGCCATCATCAATGTCCCATGTCTTCTTTTCCTTTCTCTCTCCTTCCTTCCTCTTAAAACCTTGCATCTGAAACTCTGTTTTATCAGAAGAGGCCAAATTCTTGTCCCTTCACATAATCATGCCTTCTTACTCCTCTTAAACATCTTTCTCTCTCTCTCTATATATATATATATCGAGCTTTCTCTAAGTCCACTTGAGCTTTTGCAGTACACTTGGAACTTGGAAGTTTGAATCAGAGAGCAAAAGTCCAAGTAATTGAAAACCCTCAAAATCCCGTTTCTCTCTGTTCTTTCATCCTCATACCATAGATCCTTTTAAAAGTTTTTTTAAAAAAAAAAAACATCGAACCAATGGACAGGTGGGATAAATCACAACGAGATCGCTACCAAGGGCATTACAGAGAGAATCCATCTTTCTCCTCTACCCTTCTCGACGCCATTTACCGATCCATCGACGAAGGAGAAACAGAGGAGAGAGAAAACCAGCTTGTTCTCTACAGAGAAACCATGAAGAAGCAGAAACAGAGCAACTTCTTCCATAACGAACATGATGACGAAGCTAAAGCACCGAGCTCTCGTCGACCTCGCAAGGTCGAAAACTGGATGGACGCGAGGGTGCGCGATAAAGCTGATGTTCGAAGAAATTCCACACATTCTAGCTCAAGCTCCACAGATTCCAGCTCAAATGGCGGGTTTTCTTCTTCAGAGTCATCATCAGAGTTTTTCAATGGCGTCCAGAGGCTGAAGCCAATTCGAACCAGTGTTGCTCCTCCTCAAAAACCAAAACTTGATTCTCTAAACGCACACAGGAACTCTTCTGCTCACACCCAGAAGCCAAAGCAGGAAAATGGCTTCGAGAAGAAGACGAAATCGAAAGCTCTGAGACGAATCCTATACGGAGGAGACTTGAAGAAATCGAAACAACCTATTTCACCAAGTGCTAAACTTGCCAGTTTTCTGAATTTTCTTTTCAATTCTGGTGGTGGAAATAACAATGCCAAGAAGAATCCAAAGGTGGTATCCTCAAACACTCAGACGCAACCTTCAACTTGTTCTTCAGAATCCAAAGGTGGTCTGTGAGATTCTGCCCAGTTAGTGTCATAGTTGATGAAGACTGCAGGCCATGTGGGCAAAAGAATCTATACGAAGGAGAAAAGGGGATAGAGAGATTCAGCTATATCAGCAATAAGAACAGTAGTAATAATGAGGAGCTAAGGTTCCATGTGATGCAGGAGAGTCGAAGAGTGGAGGAGTACGCAAGAGATTTGTTGAGGAATTATCAGAAGAAGAAGAAGGAAGAAGAAGAAGAAGAGATTATCAAGTTTGATCATGAGATGATGCATTATGCAGAAGAAGACGATGATGATGCAGCAAGCTGTTCAAGTTCTGATCTTTTTGAATTGGAAAATCTTTCAGGATTTGGGAATATTGAAAGGTATAGACAAGAATTGCCAGTTTATGAAACAACTCATTTCAATACCAATCGAGCCATTACCAACAATGGTTTCATGCTGTAATTTCTACTGTTACAAAAAAGAAGTTACAGTTGGAGTGGGGGTTACATTAGAGAAATAAGATCTTTATTTTCTTTTGGTTTTGTTAGTCATATAATATTGTTTTCTTCTAGTTTCTCTATTATACATGTACCTCTCTTTTGTTGTTAATATATATTAGAGAAGAGGCTCTTAAGATCTCTTTTTCTTCTGTACCATGCATGTTTATGATTATTGTTCATTAGTGATATGGCTTACAGAGTTAGCAAGGCAATTAAAGAGTAAAAATTTGGAAATTTTACATTAGGTTGAGAAAATGAATGAATGAATGAATGAATATGAGAAAAGGCAAAAAGAGAGAGAGCGGGTGATGAAGAAGATGAAGTTGAAAGGGAAGGCAGAATTTCTACATTCACTAATGGCAAGCCAAAGACGGGCTTTTGCTTTCTCTCTTGAGTATGTGGGGCCTCTTTTTGCTTCAATATAACCCTATCTCTCACTCACTCTCTCTCTCTCTCTCTCTAGAAATCTATTCTTCATGCAGCATCACTTATGCTTGGGAGCAATAGTCAAAAAGTTCCCACATGTTAACTTATTAATATGCTTTTTTTTATTTTGAGGAAATAAAAAACCTCTACTTAAAAGTTTTACAAGTTAAAAAGATTTAAATTAAAGTTTTGCGAATCCTACCAATACTAAATATGTATAAAAATTTGTCAAATTCTTCTTACCGATAAAATGGTTAAACAAAGAATTTTCATTTATTTTTCTAATTCTTTCGAATTGATGTTAAATCTGTATATATGTAAACAAAAATATTTTTATTATATCATTTTATATAGACTATAATTACTCCACACACACACACACATGCATATATATTAGAAAAGATATACCGAACAATGGAAGCAACCAAAAGGAAGTAACAACGTGTTTAATTAAGTAAAAAAAATAAAGGGCAGAAATATAAGGTCCTCAAAAGTGAGGACAAGTGTTCAAGATCAATTCTTGGATTCTCTAAAATCCTTGATGTTAAATTTGGTTGGCTTATTATAAAAGCTAAAAGGACTTGTCTTTGAGTAATTTGATGGCATATTATTCCATGTTTGTATCATTGTATGTATTACAAATACAAATTCACCTTTAAACTTAAATATCATCTTAACCAATACCTAAAAACCTTTTTGTGATGCTCTTAATCAAACTCTTTTTTGTCACTACTTGGCTCTTTTTTCCTCAGTGCAAGCCAAATTTCTTCTTTTTAAAACCTTTAAATTCTTCAAGTTCATCTTGAACAAGTGTTTTCCTTTTTTCATACATTTTTTCCTTTTGCCTTATTCTTTAAAATTGAAAAGTCTAAACCTAGGGAATGCAAGCGTTCTAATTAGTTTTTTATGATATATATTAAGTCACTATTGATCCTAAAGTACTTATTTAGAACACATAGGCTTTAGTTTTCATGACAAAAGACTATGAACTACATAGTACCAACTAGGACAAAAAATAAAAGTAAAAAGGACAAAACCACCGACTTTATTGGGATTCTTACTCTTTTTTTAATTTTGAAAATGAAAAATAAAAATAAAAATGGCACTTAATAATCCATACTTCCATTTGAATGTTAAAGGCTTTTAAATTATTTTTTTACAAAAATTATAAAATAAGCTATAAATTATTAGTGCTTTTTAAAATTACTATTTATAAACACTGCAACTATTTAATTGTCGATTTTATATCGTATGAGTTTGTGGGTTAAGAAGCATCGATGGTATATATAGCATGAATGCTCAAAAAAGAAAAGGAAAATTATGGCCAAAAAAACTAACAACAAATACTGCGAAACACCACTGAATCATAACAGTATTAAATGCTCATTAATTGTTCCT